>QVTF01024538.1:0-46100 GCA_003573665.1 Oxygymnocypris stewartii | reverse complement strand
AGCTCTATTGATTCTGTAACATCAACAAGACATGTTTATAGATATGATATTGTCTATTTAGGCCTTACATTAACATATTATACCATGTTAATCCAAATGCATTAATATCATGAAGTCTGCACCATCTGCAGCAGGAGTTTGACTCTCTACTCGTTCCTCTCCGTGGACAAATACTTCTTCAAAGCTAAACTCCGGCTCTTCCTAGATGAAGACAGGGCTATGTTAGTTTGATGTGCAACAAATCAAAGCATTGTATATAAAAAAAAACACAAAAAGGATGATACTTCAACAGTCTGAAGGAGATGTCCACCAGATGTGGTGCAATTCAGTCGTTCCTGGATCACAGCACAACGTCTGAGGTGGAATCTGGCTGGTCTTCTCCTACAACAGTGCATTGTTTTATTAATTTACTCTATTAAAATAACAGTAATGCATGGGTTAATTATGAGAAGAACCACCTTTGACAGGTTCCTCATCTTTGATATGAGTGTTAAGTGGTCTTCCACTCCCAGAAAACTGCTGCTCTACCATACGCTTGACTTGATCTGGTTGCATAAGATCTTCTCTTGGTCCATTTGATGCTGTGTGAAGGATCCTGCAGATGTGTTCAGCGGTTGGGTTTGTTATTTTCCTTATAGCCGCTGTCAGATTCTTGTGAATCAAACAAGAAATAATCAGTTTAGCGGTTTAGGTCAAATTTAAAGTTTTGCTTATGTAACTGTTGCATACAACAGGTTAACTTTATTGGGTTTCTGCACATGTAATGTTGAGGATTATTATGTTTATTAAGAAAATGACAAGGTTTGAATATCCATATATTTAGTCATTTATTTATGAATGGTTTTTTTCAAGGTCCACTGTAAATTTGTAGCGTTTTTTCTGATATTTGAAACATTAACTGAAGTAGTTTGATATTAAACAGCTATCATCGAACAAATACCATTAACACATAAAATAAAATATTAGTGTATTATCATTTTACTGTAGTAAAATAACCATCAAGTATTGTATATTTTGACGGTAACTATGGCTACCAGTTTGTTTGTTTTTAGTGAAAGTGAAACTATTAACATCTTTACAAACGTTAAAATGTCAATCATTATACAATTTGAACGAACTTACCATTTTAATATCAGTTTCTGGATTTCCATTTGACATTTTGACTGAAAAATATCGAGTTGACAAATTTCTGTCACTATAGATGTGACTAAACTGTCCATTATTAAGAGCACTTGTTTCTGGACCAACGCTCCACGCGACATTCTTCTATACACACCTGTAAAATATCATTTAAGAAATCCCAAAACAGGTGAATATATCACTGATTTATTGTTGTTGTTAAAGTCTCTTCAGTTACTGTGTTGTGACGTGTGCGCGTGGACGCTGAACAGTTTCCCGTCAGGACGGATTTCAGAATAAAAGTCACCCACTTAAAAACCTCACGAAAATGTAAAGGCAATCGATAAATCAGCAGCGAGAGTTTAAAATGTTGTAATTTTTGCAATAGATATACATATTAAATGCAATTAAAATATTTTTATATATTAATCAAATATAAATATGAAATAAAAGACGTTGGCACTAAAATCCAGGCCCGTATTCATAAAGATTCTAAGAATCCTCTCAGAGAGCTCCTAATTTAGCTTAAACATTTCTAGCTAGGAATCTTAGCTTAAAAGTGATTCAGGACCAATCTGAGAGCAACTCTGAGCGAGGGAAAAGACAAAAACTTGTATCTTAGTGAGGAGGAGGCGGAGGGCTGACCCCGTTGCTAGCTATGACACAGTCTTTTGATGACTGTGATTGGTTGGTGGTCCAATAAGGAAATTAAAGAGAGATTTTAAGAGTAGGGTCTATTTAAGCCTTTACTTTGAATGGCAGGCATATTTTTATTTGTTTTACCTACTCTCTCTCACAAACACACACACACACACACACATTATGTGTATATATGTTCTTTATTTTTACTTACCTTGCTGTTAATTTCCTACTTACGTATTTTACATTTACATTTAATCATTTAGCAGACGCTTTTATCCAAAGCGACTTACAAATGAGGACAATAGAAGTAATCAAAACCAACAAAAGAGCAACGACATGCAAGTGTTATGACAAGTCTCGGTTAGCCCGAACACAGTACAAGTTTTTATTTTTAAAGAAAACGAGTAGATAGAATAGAAAAAAGAAAGCTAGTGTTAGTTTTTCTCTAATAAGATCGCTCACAAACACGATCCTGCACGATCTAATCTGTAGCGTTTTATTAATTCACTGTCATGCATTGTGTGCAACACATTTCTTCTCCCTCGTCATGTTTCATCCATGTTCTCCGCTGCTAAAGAAACTCTTAAGCCTCTTAAAAGTCCTCGTCCGTACTCCTAACAATTTCGGACCTTAAGACATCTTTTAAGGGTTAAGATGCTTTCTGAGTTCTTTTTTCTTTACTAGGATGTTTTCTTTAATTTAAGAGGAAACACCCACATTTCTAAGAATTTTCTTAGAATTTTGTTACTAGGAGCAACTCTTAGCACTAAGATTTTTCATGAATACGGGCCCAGATCCCTGAGTCCCCAAACAGCACATTTCTGATAACTAAGAAATCATCTAACACACCTGCTTCTTCTCATCAGCTCTTTAACTCATCAAGTGCTGTGTGAAATCTGACATGTGCGGTAATCAAGCAGTTTGAGAAACATCTAACAATGTTTACACAAACTCAGTCTGTGTGGAATCATGGGTTATATTTCTTCAGCTGTCTCATAAAGCCTGGGTTTGGCTGAATGTGAGGCCTGGCGGTTCTCACAGCGCTGAAGGATTCATCAAATGACATCTTCTCCTGGGACATGAGGAACCCGATGACAACAGAAGCAGAGCGAGAAACACCGGCGTTACAGTGGACCAGCACCACTCCACCCTGAGGAGCACACCGAACACAGGTTATACACACACACTCACTCACTCACTCACTCACACACACACACACAGGCGCACATGCACACACACACAGACAGACAGACACACACACAGACAGACAGACAGACAGGCACAGACACATATGCACACAGACAGACACATACACACACACGCATGCACACACACACTCTCTCTCACACACACACATGCACGCACACACACACTCTCTCTCACACACACACATGCACGCACACACACACTCTCTCTCACACACACACATGCACACACACACACACTCTCTCTCACACACACATGCACACACACTCTCTCTCTCACACACACACACACAAACCTCTGGATACTCTTCCGCACGCACACACACACCCCTCTGGATACTCCTCTTCCACACACACACACACACACACACACACACACACACACCTGCTGACTGGCTTCATTTATGAACTGGACACATTCAGGGAAGAATGAGGTGATGTCTGTCTCTGGAAGATCTAACACGGTAACAGTTTTATACGTGAAGGAGATCAGGGAACGCGTTCTCAACCCCGTACGCCACATTCAGCACATGAGTCACCTGAAAAAATATCATTATTCATTTTTATATTACATAAATTAGCTTATGTTTATGAGAAAGTCAGATCAATTAAATAATATAGCATATATATATATTACCTTTAATTTCTTCAGTGTGTCTACATCATGGGCCGCATCCTGGGATGCTAAAAGTCACACAATTAGTTAAATATAACAAG
The DNA here is from genome assembly GCA_003573665.1 of Oxygymnocypris stewartii. Classification (NCBI taxonomy): domain Eukaryota; kingdom Metazoa; phylum Chordata; class Actinopteri; order Cypriniformes; family Cyprinidae; genus Oxygymnocypris; species Oxygymnocypris stewartii. The sequence goes on along the minus strand of QVTF01024538.1, from coordinate 42,417 downwards.
TAGTGTTAATGAACAATGTTTCAAGGTAAATTTCAAATCTATATATTAAATAATAATAATTTGGAATTAGCCATGAATAAATCATCTGGTTTTAAAGTATAAAAAATATATTGAAGCTTAAATGCATTGTGTTAACAATAGCTAGAAATTATAGAATTCATCACGATCATGGAAACCTTTTTTAATATAATGATAATCATATTTATTAAATTGGAATCAGTTTTAAATAAATGAATAGTCTGGACAATTATTTTTAACTTCTGATTGAATTGTCAATTTTCTATCTTTTTATTTTTATTATTATTAGTAGTAGTATTATTGGTGACCATGGTAAACTTTATTTTTTTAAATTGTTCATTTTTATATGCATCGTTACACAAAGAGTACCACACAATGGCACATTTATTAAGTCACTGTTGTACCTTGAAGTCGGTTAATAACAGTGATCACCGTGGAATAAAGGTATTTCCAGCAGTGCACCGTGGTACCAGCGCAGTAGTGTTTCAACCAGGTTTTCTCAATGAATAATGCAAATATACATCACACTCATAACGCACAGAGCAGGAGGAAGGGTCTGATGATGCCCACTTGCAGATCGAGGCTCGAGTCCTGCACGAACCCGCACGCCACGGCACCGTCGCGCTCCGCGTGGAAACGATCTCCGCGGCGCGTCTCCACGAGTCTCGCGCCCGTCACGGTCGTCACTCGCGTGCTCTGCGTCCTCAGACGCGCCGCGGAGAATCCCCGGATCTCCTGCGCCAGAGAATTCATCTTCATTCACAGGTCTGCGTTCAGCGGTTCCGGCTACAGCTCCGACCGGAAATGAACAATTAAATTAATTTTATACCTATTAGATTGTGTTTTATCAACGTCTACACCTACCCCAACCATAAACCTAGCCCTTACAGGAATTAAAAAATAGTAACTATTGTTGTACAGTGTGACATAAATTATGCTGTATTGATGTGCGCATGCCCAGTAGCGCCATACGCGTACCTTCTAGCCTTAACCCCGTTTGGAGCGAGCCGCGGAAGTAAAGATAACAGCTGAACAGTTAATTTCAAAATAAAAGCCCCTCTTCAGGCATTAAGATGCTCACCCATTTCACAAAATACAAATGTATTCACTAATAAATTCGACATTACATTTAGTACTACATAATTACTTATAAACCTGAAAAGCAGACCTCAAACATATAAAGACTTTCAGAAACTTTTCAATTTTGTTGATATGCCTTGGTGTTGGTAAATTAATTAATAAAGTAGAATATTGTTTTATACACAATACATTTCTTCAGATTTTCTCTTTGAATTTAAACACAATCTTACTCCTCTACATTGCTAATTGTTTAATTTAAAATAAGTAAATTTTTTGTAAGGTTTCAACATTATGTCCTTTTAGCCTTTTTCCAGTTCGTCACCCAATCATTTTTGACAATTATAAATATTCATGCAAACTCTAATTAATGAGGTCATAAAGCTGCATACATAACTGTACAATAATTAATATTCTTGCCAATGCTAGGCTATTAAATTACATGATTACAGATATTTGCTCCCTTAAGACGGTAAAAGACACAAAGACAAGAGCTTGAACCCCAAAAACGTGACTTTTAAAGAAAGTTTATTGAAAACCCACATAAATGGAGAAAAAAACATCTTGTAAAACATGTTTGGCATTGAGAGAAATAACACCCTCCACCTTTTCATATCTTTCTAGTAAAAGAAAAGTACCATCTTGTTAAATCTCATGGTTCTGCGTATGAAAATCAGATTCAGTCTGTATGTTTGCATTGCTCATGAAAAACAGAATATGGCATTTTTTAAGTGTATGTCTTTTTTCGCATATTAATACTCTTTGGTTTGTCAGAACATCTTAGACAGATTATCCCATAACACCGCTGCATGCATGACATTCAGTCCAAACCAAACCCCCTTCAGTGTGTAAAGCCGGGTTCGATCTACAGTATCATCAGCGCATGCATTTCTGTACAGCGGTCTGTAACGATATGACATTCACTGAGAGATAGGCAGCTCATGACCATAAAATAGCCATAGAAATGAAGAATGATTAATATTGGCACTGATTCGTGTGGCACAGAAAGTGTGAACGGTTTTATCTGGAGGAATACATACAGCTCGATCCAAAAATGATGAAAACATACTGTAAGTGTTTTTCTCTTGGCTTCAGAAAAGAGTTGGCACCGTGTTTTGCGTGTAAACAGGGTTGCATTATTAAGGCTGTGTATCCAATATAAATGCATTATAGAAGTGTAGAAATGAAGGCAACTCTTCAGAGGACAGGACTACAGAAGAGAAGACAGTCTCAGTGCAGACCAACAGAGAAAAACTGTCCGTTTCAGGCAAACATGGTCAGAGAAATCCACTGTAACACAGACAGAAACCAGAGAGCATAGACCAGAAAGATAATAACAGAATACATCTGCTTGACTGACACACTGCAACCAGAGATCTTCTTCACGTGTGTAGAGTTTACTAAACATGAACTATTCATCTCACATGTTCATCTCTACGTGTGCACGCACGTCTGTGTGCATGTGCGTGCGTGCGTGCGCGCACGTGCGCGTGCGTGCGCGCACGTGCCTGTGTGTGTGTGTGCGCGCACGCGTGTGTGTGTGTGTGTGTGTGTGTCTGTGCGTGCGTGTGTGTGCGTAATTGTGCGTGTGTCTGTCTGTGCGCGTGTGTGTCTGTGCGCGTGTGTGTGTTGGTTTTGCTATACTTGTGGGGACCAGATGTTGCCACAAGGATACTAAAAAGCCTGAGATTTTTGACTTTGTGAGGACATTTGGCCGGTCCTCACAAGGAATATAAATTATGAAAATACTAAATGAAGTTTATCTTAAAATATGAAAATGCTAATGTCTCCTGTGAGGGCTAAGTTTAGGGGTAGGGTTGGTGTAGGGCAATATAAAATATGTTAGGTCAGTATAAAAACAATAGACGTCTATGAAAGTCCTCAAGTATAACAAAACCAACGTGTGTGAGTGAGTGTGTGTGCGCGTGCGTGTTGAAATGTTGATGTAAGTGCACTTACTCAAACCTGAAAGAACGTGAGTGATATGAATCCATCAGCGTCTGTGTCCAGCGTCTTGAAGGTCTCTGTAAAAACACACAGGTCTCAGTCAGATTGTCCTGATCGCTCATGTCAGGTCAGAATTACTGCACTTATAAAGATTGTGCATGTTCTTGTAATTTTGTGTTACGGTAATGCACTTGATGCAGAAATGGATCTATGTCCAACTGATCTCTCAGTAACATCAAAATACCTAATTAATGAAGTCTCCAATTACTTCAGCTCAAACGTTTGGGCTCTTTATAACGTTTTTGAAAGAAGTCTGCATTTATTTGATCAAAAATACATTAAATATCGTAATATTGAGAAATGATGAAAAATTATTATTTTATAAACAAAGTTCAAAAAGCACTTGAACAGCATTTATTTGAAATCTTTTGTAACATTATAAATGTTTCTAGTGTCACTTTTGATCAATTTAATGCATATTTTCTCAAAAGTCAATTTTTCAAAGAAAAAAATTCCAATCCTTTGAATGGTTTAATATTTGAAATCGCTTCACTTCTTAAATTCTACGACACAGACTCACTGAACATGGTCTCCAGACGCACTAAACAGGTCACAAAGTTGTCGAAGTCCACAGACAGATCCTCCTCTGTGTAGCGAAGGATGATCAGCTGGAATAAATGATTGTTCAGCTTAAAGCCTGGAGAAAGAGACGAACAGAGTCAGGACACAGACGCATCGAAACCGACCGAATCAGAGTTTCAGACGTGCACCTGCTGCTTCCAGAGCTCTTCTCATCTCGTAAGAGCTCATCGTGCCCGATTTATCCACGTCATGGTCTCGGAAGATTTGCTGTAAACATATGCAAATCATAAATCATGCATCGTCTTCAAACTGCACAATTCATTCATTCATTGTTTTATTAAATTAAAATGTCATGGCTGTTCATTTAGTTGCTTCAGGTAAAATTCATCATAATGTTGCAATATAATTACTTATTTCATGATGACTTCTATACTTTATATTAAATATTCTTAATTTAATAATTTTAGCCAAGCTTTCACGCACCAAAAACTTTTTTTCTCAGTGCTATTTTAGTTTTATTGAGATTCTATTAAAAATTTTATTCATATTTTGATGGTACTTTATATGATGCTTTCACTTTTAGAGAGCTTTATTAATTTAGAAAATGTAGTAATAAAAAAAACGTCTATATAGTTTATAAATTATGTAAATAGCTGAAATAACACGTTTTGATTTAGTTTATTTCAAGTAATGAATTTGTTTCTGGTTTTATTTAACTAAACTATAACACTGGTTGTTTTATAAGAGCTCTTCACCTGCTGCACTTTGACTACTTCTCTATGTTTGCATGTAACCCATCCGAAGAGCCTTCACTAAACACTACCTTTGAAAACATGAATATAATATCATCTCACCAGATAGCGTTTAATCTTTTCCCACAACACGTGAAACTCTGAGAGTCCGAGCTTCCCGCTGCCGTCCGTCTGCAGACATGTCAAGGACAGAAATACAGTCTGAACGGCGACACAAAGAGCCCATGTTTGACGCGAACACTGCCGTGTCCATGTATGCATTATCAGACTGAATATTTCTAAAGCTGATCGTGTGGAAAGGATACGTCCATGAGGTTAATCATGCTTCGGCATGACTCCTTCCCAAAGCCGTCCGTCTTTAAATCTTTATCTGTGCAGAAACACACACATTTAAATGTCAACTCTACAGCTTAATAGTTCAACACTGTGTCAATTGCATCTAAAATATAAAAGTATGACTTCTAGTCAGCATGTACAGTGATCTCACGTTTGGAGATGATTCGGTTCAGGATGGTCTGCAGCTCCGTCGTGCTGATCTCCATGTCCTAGAAAACATATTCACACATGAATAACATAGAAATGCATTGTGATATTTAATGAAGTGGTTCATCAGTCTCTCACCGCTCCAGCCAGCTGTCTGAAGAGACTCTTAAACCCCGCATCAATCTGACTCTCATCCAGATGTTGCTAAAGCAATCGAGAGAGAGAGAGAGAGAATATACTTAAACATTAATAAATTCATACATTGTAGTCCTGCATGATAAAATAAACTCCTCTTCACCACATCACTGAACCGTCAGAAACATCTATTAACCTGAATTCACTTTATATACACACAGCAGTGTGTCGTGTCTAATAACTCCTTTAACTGAGGATATATATGTGTAGTATAGTGCAGTCTTATCTTCTATCTGAACTATATAAATGTGTCTCGATCTGATCATCTCACCTCCTCGGGAATATCAGCCATGACTTTATCATCCATTTCTCTGAAGGACACAAAGAGAAATGCTATCAAAGGTGGTGCTTCAGCATTACAGCAAGCTCTATACTAGCATGAGTTCATTAACAAGGCCCAGAATTAATGCTCATATATATATATATATATATATTACGAAGTAAATGAAATGAAAGAAAAGAGAGAGTTCAGCTGGAAAATATTTGCAAAATTTTGGTTTGGTTTGGTTTAGTCTTCTGGGGGGTTTTTCTAGAGACCGACCGATATATCGGTTTACCGATATTTTTCCCGATATTTAAGCGTTTTACCATAATCGGATCTCGGTTTTGTAAAAAAAAAAAAAAAAAATTAATATCGGTCGATCACTATTTTATTCCTTCTAGTTAATGCAATTCAAATCTTGGTCGATTTAAATTTAGTTTGGAAGCTAAAAGGTGATGGTTGTTAATTTATTTTTGCATTAAATTTGTGCAACTTTTCTGCAACCGTTAAAACTGCTAAATAATAAAGTTTTCATTAGGATACAATGTATATTTCAAAAATATTTACAATAAAATGTACATTCAGCATTAGCATGTGCAGCACACACAGCAGCACCAAAGTTAAAGTTTTTTTCTTTGTGTTTTTGTAAACAAATACAACCATAGAAAAGAGATACTAATCACTCTTTTAGGAAATGCTAAATAATAAGTTTAATTTGCTGAGTAAGGTTAATAGTCGTTTTTACCCCAGATATAAGCACCATGAGCGATTCCAATGAGACACAATGCAGTCTGTTAAATAAAGGCCAATATTGGGAATCTTTCCTCAACAACAACAAAAAAGTAATTAATTTTTAAAAGATTTTTCAAGATTAATCGCTTTATGTATTCCCCAATTGTAAGTCGCTTTGGATAAAAGCATCTGCAAAATGACTAAATGTAAAAGATTACCTTTGCAACTCTAGAATGTATGTGCAATATGCATACAGGAAGAAGTGTATGTATTTTGAGTAAATGATGCATTATATGTGCATAGTCGGTGAAAATGACCTGCTGTTATCCTGTTGAGAAAGCTCGTGTGTGATCTGGATCGGTCCGTGCGTGCACACTTACTCCGAGTTGGCGGGTTTCTCTGAGAAAACTCTGAGCGTGAAGTCGCCCTCTTTCTGCGGCTCGAATGTGGAGGGTACGATGATGTACTCGCCGGCGGGCAGCCGGAAGCGTGAGCTCACCTCCCGCAGGTTAATGAAGAGCTCCGAGCGAGCGCTGGACGCGTTAGACAGGAAGAAATCCCGCTTCAGATGAACACCGGACTTCCCCACAAACTGAGCACAAACACACGGCGGTTTAACAAATCTGAGCACAAACACACGGCGGTTTAACAAACTGAGCACAAACACACGGCGGTTTAACAAACTGAGCACAAACACACGGCGGTTTAACAATCTGAGCACAAACACACGGCGGTAGCTTTAACAAATCTGAGCACAAACACACGGCGGTTTAACAAACTGAGCACAAACACACGGCGGTAGCTTTAACAAATCTGAGCACAAACACACGGCGGTTTAACAAACTGAGCACAAACACACGGCGGTTTAACAATCTGAGCACAAACACACGGCGGTTTAACAATCTGAGCACAAACACACGGCGGTTTAACAATCTGAGCACAAACACACGGCGGTAGGTTTAACAAATCTGAGCACAAACACACGGCGGTTTAACAATCTGAGCACAAACACACGGCGGTTTAACAAATCTGAGCACAAACACACGGCGTTTACAAAACTGAGCACAAAAACACGGCGGTATTAACAACTGAGCACAAACACACGGCGGGTTTAACAATCTGAGCACAAACACCACGGCGGTAGCTTTTAACAAATCTGAGCACAAACACACGGCGGTTTAACAAACTGAGCACAAACACACGGCGGTAGCTTTAAACAAAATCTGAGCACAAACACACGGGGTTAACAAACTGAGCACAAACACACGGCGGTTAACAATCTGAGCACAAACACACGGCGGTTTAACAATCTGAGCACAAACACACGGCGGGTTTTTAACAATCTGAGCACAAACACACGGCGGTTAACAATCTGAGCACAAACACACGGCGGTTTAACAATCTGAGCACAAACACACGGCGGTTTAACAATCTGAGCACAAACACACGCGGTTAACAATCTGAGCACAAACACACGGCGGTTTTAACAATCTTGAGCACAAACACACGGCGGTTTTTAACAATCTGAGCACAAACACACGGCGGTTTAACAATCTGAGCACAAACACCACGGCGGTAGCTTTAACAACTGAGCACAAACACACGGCGGTTTAACAATCTGAGCACAAACACACGGCGGTAGCTTTAACAAACTGAGCACAAACACACGGCGCTTTAACAAACTGAGCACAAACACACGGCGGTAGCTTTAACAAATCTGAGCACAAACACACGGCGGTTTTAACAATCTGAGCACAACACACGGCGGTAGCTTTAACAAATCTGAGCACAAACACACGGCGCTTTAACAAACTGAGCACAAACACACGGCGGTAGCTTTAACAAATCTGAGCACAAACACACGGCGGTAGCTTTAACAAATCTGAGCACACACACACGGCGGTTTTAACAAAACTGAGCAGGAGATCTGTGTACAAACACTTTTCTTCAAATCTATTCTTCATTTACAAAACAGTGAGTGGTATTTGACAGAGTAACATTTGTTGCCAGGGTGTTGCTATGTGGTTGCTAAGGTGTTCTGATTTATGTTGTTGCTATGGTGTTGTGTGTGGTTGTTATGGTGTTCTGATTTATGGTGTTGTGTGTGTGTGTGTGTGGTTGCTACGGTGTTCTGATTTATGTTGTTGCGTGTGGTTGCTAAGGTGTTTTGAACGATTTATACGGCATTTACAAATTGTTTCTACGGTGGTCTGTGTTGTTTCTAGAGTGTTGCTAGGGTTCCTGGGTGGTTTCTAGAGTGTTGCTAGGGTTCCTGGGTGGTTTCTAGGGTGTTGCTAGGGTTCCTGGGTGGTTTCTAGGGTGTTGCTAGGGTTTCTGGGTGGTTTCTAGGGTTCCTGGGTGGTTTCTAGGGTGTTGCTAGGGTTCCTGGGTGGTTTCTAGGGTGTTGCTAGGGTTTCTGGGTGGTTGCTAGGGTGTTGCTAGGGTTCTTATGTGGAGTCTAGGGTGTTGCTAGGGTTCCGCTAGGGTTCCTATGTGATTTCTAGGGTGTTGCAGGGTTCCTGGGTGGTTTCTAGGGTGTTGCTAGGGTTTTCTGGATGGTTTCTAGAGTATTGCTAGGGTTCCTGGGTGGTTTCTAGGGTGTTGCTAGGGCTCTTATGTGGAGTCTGGGGTGTTGCTAGGGTTCCTAGGTGATTTCTAGGGTGTTGCTAGGTTTCCTAGGTGATTTCTAGGGTAGTTTCTATTTTGCAGCGCAAACAACTTCTTATGAGTTGCCAGGGTGTTGCTATGTAGTTGCTAAAGTGTTTTAAACAGCTTAGAGGTCATTTATAGGTTGTTGCCAGGGTGTTGCTATGTAGTTGCTGAGGTGTTATGAACAACTTGTAGGCCATTTATAGGCTGTTGCTATGGTGTTCTGTGTGGTTGTTAGGTGGTTTCTAGGGTCCTGATATGTGGTACTCCACATTAGTTGTCAGTGCAGAACTTCTTGTCATGGGTGATAGGGCGTGGATATGTGGTTGCTAAGGTGTTATGAACAGTTTAAAGAGCTTTTATAGATTGTTATATTGTTGCTAAAGTGTTGAATGGTTTTATAAGGCGTTTATAGATTGTTGCTATGAAGGACCTTATAAGAGATGGTGTGGGCGTGTCTTAAGCAAATGACTAACACTGGGAATGCTGTCATTCATTTACAATACTACAGTCATTACAATTAAAATGAGGTTACAAATAAATTAATGTGTGTGCATGTTACAAATAAGGCAAATTATCCCATGCTATTATTAGTGAAATCTTCTCAAGATTTGACTCTCTTCTGCAGTATTTAAAGGCCTCCAAATGTCTGAATCATCTCACTAGCCTGTTTGAAGCAATCTGTACTATATATTAAGCACATATGCGTGTATATATAAACTTGATTTAAAAGGCCCCAGGTGGCTCTCAGCGTACCTCTCTTGGCACCTGCAAAAATAAAGGTGAAAAAGCAACCAATCAGAAAAGGAGTCAAAATCACATGACCAGGAACTTAAGACGAGTTAAACAGAAGAAATCTGCTCTCGGACCTCATAAATGGCGAATCCAATGGTCTCCATGTCCTGTCCTTCTCTGCGCTTCTTCCGGCGGTCCTTCTGCATCAGCGCCACCAGAAAGCTGCAATCTGATTGGCCGGGAGAGTCCGGGTGTTTCAGGGTCACCTTGAACTGAGGGTTGATCCAGAATGTGGCTGTAGTTTATGGGGAAACAACGGGTAGATGAGGATTTGGTGGTTTTGCTGCCACTGACCCGCCGTTCCCCGTCACCTTGCTGTACCTGGGAAGTTCCTGCATCCGCCGGCCGTACTTCCTCTCCTCCACTCGCCCTGATAGAGCGACGTGCTCCACTTCTTCACCTGACTCGCCTGGAGCGCGTCTGCCGTCAGGTTACAGATCTCCAACCGAGTGAACTCGCGGAGGAAATCACTAAACGACATCCTGACAGAGAGAGAGACCCGGTGACTCCCTGAGTGGTGCAGGCGAATTATAAGGTTGCTAATGTGTTCTGAACTGCTTACAGGACATTTATAGGTTGTTACTATGGTGTTCTGGGTGATTGTTAGGTGGTTTCTAGGGCGTTGCTATGCTCTGAATGGTTTACATGTTGTTGATTGGTTGTTAGGTGGTTTCTAGGGCGTTGCTATGCTCTGAATGGTTTACAGGGTATTTATAGGTTGTTGATTGGTTGTTCTGTTTGGTTGTTAGGCAGTTTCTAGGGTGTTGCTATGCTCTGAATGGTTTACAAGGCATTTACAGATTGCTGATTGGGTATTCTGTTTGGTTGTTAGGTGGTTTCTAGGGCGTTGCTATGCTCTGAATGGTTTACAGGGCATTTATAGGTTGTTGATTTGGTTAGGTAGTTTCTAGGGTGTTGCTATGCTCTGAATGGTTTACAGGGCATTTATAGGTTGTTAATTGGTTGTTAGGTAGTTTCTAGGGCGTTGCTATGCTCTGAATGGTTTACAGGGCATTTATAGGTTGTTGATTGGTTGTTCTGTTTGGTTGTTAGGTGGTTTCTAGGGCGTTGCTATGCTCTGAAGGGTTTACAGGGCATTTATAGGTTGTTGATTGGTTGTTAGGTGGTTTCTAGGGCGTTGCTATGCTCTGAATGGTTTACAGGGCATTTATAGGTTGTTGATAGGGTGTTCTGTTTGGTTGTTAGGTGGTTTCTAGGGCGTTGCTATGCTCTGAATGGTTTACAGGGCATTTATAGGTTGTTGATTGGTTGTTCTGTTTGGTTGTTAGGTGGTTTCTAGGGCGTTGCTATGCTCTGAATGGTTTACAGGGCATTTATAGGTTGTTGATTGGTTGTTCTGTTTGGTTGTTAGGTGGTTTCTAGGGCGTTGCTATGCTCTGAATGGTTTACAGGGCATTTATAGGTTGTTGATTGGTTGTTCTGTTTGGTTGTTAGGTGGTTTCTAGGGCGTTGCTAGCTCTGAATGGTTTACAGGGCATTTATAGGTTGTTGATAGGGTGTTCTGTTTGGTTGTTAGGTGGTTTCTAGGGCGTTGCTATGCTATGAATGGTTTACAGGGCATTTATAGGTTGTTGATTGGGTGTTTTGTTTGGTTGTTAGGTGGTTTCTAGGGTGTTGCTATGCTCTGAATGGTTTACAGGGCATTTATAGGTTGTTGCTAGGGTGTTCTGTTTGGTTGTTAGGTGGTGCTATGGTTTTGTGTTGTTGCTAGGGCTGTTTAGTTGTTCAGAAGAGTTTATAGGTCATTACAAAGGCTGTGTATGTGTGGTCTCTGATCATGATCCACTCACCAGAACTCTCCGTCCTCGCTGCGGTTCTGTAACCTTCCCCGCACAGAGCGGTCCACATTGTCCCATTCCCGAGAGCTGAACACACACACACACACACACACACACACTCATCAGAACAACCGTGACACAGTAAGTATGGAGCATCAATCAGCACACGGGTGTGTTTCTCACTCGTCACTCCAGGCTCCCGTCCACTCCACTTCGCCCCACGGGTTCCTGATGCGCACCAGCTTAGTCATGGTTCCCCTGTACACCACCTGATCATTAATATTTCTGATTACAAAGACATTTCCCTTTGGAATAACCGCCATTGATTAAACACACACACTAAGACCAGAAACGTCTGTTAAGACAATCAAGTTCACATTAACATTCATGCATTTGGCAGATGCTTCTAGGGTGTTCATACATCTAGAACCTGCTAGATAGACGTGTATAGTAAGTGTTTTAATGTCTTTGTGTTTAAGTCTCTGGCTCACCTCTTCCACTCCGGTCACGGAGTATGCGTGACCTTTGACCAGCTTCTTGAAGGTCACCGCCTCCATGTCAAACTTACTAGTGATCTTGAGGACAAAAAGATGCATAATGCAGTCAGACACTGATATTGATTACCAGTACACACGGGTTAATAACTAATATGATGAGCAAAATAATCATGCTTATTATTATTATTATTATTATTATTATTATTAACTACAACTACTGAAAATAATTTGATAACTGAAATAAAGCTGAGATTAAATATTACATGCTTAACAAAAATGATAAACATTGGATAATTAACTTGGGTTTAATTTGAAGCATTAAAATGACCAAAACTAAGTCAAATTAAAGCTAACTAAAAATAAAAAAAAATAAACTAATATTAAAACTGTCATGTTTGGTAATATTGATAATACTATATCGATTATCATCTATTGATAATATTAGATTAAAACTTTTAAAATAAACTGATTAATGTAGAGAAAAAAAATGTGCCTTTGCACCTAAATAAATAAACCAAATCAACTAAAACTTAAGAAAATATATCATTGGAAATGTAAAAATAATAATAAATACAAACCCACGTAAAATGACTGAATTCAATTGAAAACTGAAAATATACAAACTGTAATTTAATTTATTATTATACTAAAAATAACCTCAATCCTTTTGCATTTGTGTGTATTTTTGTAGTAAAAGATGAAGTCAATGAGGAACACTGTTTCACACCTCATCATTTACAGGTATTTAGTTTTCTGTAGAATTAACTCTATTGGATGACCTCAAACAGGTGATCTGTTAACAGTTTGTCCATGTAATTCTGCAAAAACTAAGTAAAAGAACAGCATGCTTATCATTACTGTTTTCCTCAGAAACCAAATACAGCCCATAAAGTTTCTGCGACTGTAGGTTGTTGTAGAAGAACATTCTAGTGTTGGGCATAACACACATTTTGTGCTGCAGACTTCAAATCCTTCATAATTTAAAGGTTAAATGCTAACGTCTCCACCGGTAACCTTGAGTTCAGCACAGGTTTAAAAGCGAGAATCGGCGCTCACGTCTATAGAGCAGCCCAGCAGCGACCCTCTCTCGATGGCGCGGCCGATGATGCTGAAGAGATCGGCGGGTGCTTTCTTTAACTCGTACATCTCTGTGACTCCTCCTGTGAAATCCTCAAAGCCCTCAGACGTGCTGCCGCCCGACAGAGCCTCATAACAGCCGTTCAGCCTGACGAACAAGCAATGAACAGACTGAGGAAGAGCAGTAACGGTATCTGATTCACATGTACAGGTGAGGATGACCGTACTTGGCGTAGGCCTTCTCCAGAAGAGCGCTCCAGAACTCTCCACCCTCGGCCGAGTGAACGAACAACAGCTTCCCGTCCTTCACGGGCAACCGGTCATCAATCACCACATCCACCCACTCGCCGAACTGCCAGAACTACAGAGAGAGAGATTCAGATACACTCCTGGACGAAACTAACGCTTCTTTACTGGCATTGATGGATCCATGAAAAACTAAACACACACGCTAGATAATAAAGGCTGCAAAAGAGGATTCTTGCAGTGAGGCAAGACTTGCACCAGTTTTGGTTCACTTTAAGTGAACAGTTTTACAAATATATATATTTTTTTCTTAATGTGAATTATTTTTTTTATTTTTTTTTTTTTTTTAAACCTTGGATGGAATGGATGTTAAAGATTCATCATGGAATCATCAATGCCAGTAATAAACCATGATGTTTAAGTGGAGAAATGTATTTAGATATTTTAAATGCTCTTCACACATTCTAAAACATAACCGTTCAGAAAAGGGTTTTCAAAGCAATGCCACCAATGAACCTTTCAGTGCACAGTTCTTCACAGAACATTGTAATCATCTAAAGAACCTCTACTCGGGGGGGGGGGGGGGCATGGCCACCACTGATCTAAGCTTGGCCACTCCGCTCAAACTGCGGTTTTTGTCCCCCTTTTTCTTGATAAGAAATGCCTTTATTAAGACGCGGAACCGGTGTATTTTTTTGCATCCACTTTAAACGAGACTTTTCAGACGCGCAGTGCAGCTTTGCCTCAGCGCCAGGAGCGAGTCAAATGAGCTTCGGCAGAACAATGAGATTCTGTTAGACTATATGTGAGTAAAACTAACTCCTCTGTCCTGTCAGCCGTCACTGTGCTCACGGCGCACGCTCTGATCGCGTCATCATAAATAAACACACGAGAAACTATGAGCATACGACGTAGTTCTGTCATCAGTTAAGTCGTGAAATTACCAAAAAGGTGTTTAAAGCTGCAAACTGTGCATGCATGTATGTATGCATTATATTTCAGAACGTCTCTCAAATGCATACTAAAATATAGGCTCTCGCGCAATTCCAGATCACAATAAGGTGCAAGCTGATATGTATTTTAATTTGTAATTTAATGCACAAGTAACTGTGAGCAGAGTGCACATATACTAGACAATACATTTTAAAAGTACAGACGAAAATGAAACCATTTAAATGCATAAAACAACTCATTTTACATTCTGGCATTTATGTGCGGTTGTTTTTTCACATTCTTATCACTAACTGCATGTCTCATCCATGAGTATGTAATGTTAGAGAACACGTTTTTGGGGTTTTTGAGAGCCAGAGCTAAACTGACAGAGCAATAAAGCTATAGTGAACCCCTTTATTAAAATACCTGGAGGTGAGGAATAATACAAAAATTGTCATATTCACTCAGTATTACTTGATATAATAATTTACAAATATCAATTACAATTAAGCAGAAATGAATTGTATTCAGCTGTGTTTTAGGCACTAAAATAGTCCAGTACTTTATAGTCAACCACATTTTAATATTGAAATAAAGTATATTTCTGTGCCACCCGCTGGTTTCTGGCCCTCCCTGGCCACCCCTATGAACACATCCTGGCACCGCCACTGCCTCTACTGTAAACATGCTTTTGTGAAATCAAGTGTCCAGGGATGTTAAAAGTTATTAATGGAACCATCAACCCTGATAAAAATAATAAAAATAATTTAAGAGTGCACAAAGAAAATGGTTATTTTAACGGTTGTTCGATGGCATCACTGTAAAAACCATCTTTTGACATGTTTATATTTTAAGAGTGTACGTCCAGCAGGTGGCACACACACACAGTCACACACACACACACACACACAGTCACACACGCACACACACACAGTCTCACACACGCAGTCACACAGCATATGTCCCAAACACAGCTGTCTTTCTGCTCTGTAATCAGTCAATAATCACATTTATATTATGATAACGCCTATTAAATATCAATTAGCATGGAGATATTCTACAATAACTGATCATTTAACCTCCTTCTGTTGCATCTGTTATGAATAATCATGCATAATGTGCTGCAGGGCCAAAACCATTCCACCAAAGTTGCATTTTAGCACTTCTGCTTCCAAAAGCTTAGAGTTATTTGCTTTTTACTTCTGGTGGATGAATTTAGGCTTTACATTTCATAAACGTTGTGGTTATTTGTGGATATTATCATAAGTATATTTTGTAGGTGCTAGTTTATTTTGCAGTAATTTAAAAGCAAAGGGAAAATCAGTTCAAGGGAATCAGGGCGATGCAGAACATCACTGCAGTGCACTAAAACATGAACTACACAGATAATGTGCATCTGTTTGTTTAGCTGTTTGTCAGAAAGACATAAAGCAGAATATATGCTTCCACACATCATCATGTAATCATAACATCCAAACCTGCGAGCAGAAACTTTCTGAGAGGAGCACAATCTCTTAGAGGTCATCATTTCATTATGATAACGATGATCAGATGATGTGACCGTTAGTGAACCCTCATTAATTATTCACAAATATAATACAGCAATTATTGCTGCAGCAGGTATTGCCCGTACTTGCAGATTTACATTCACATTATCATCATAAAACGCACACACCCTACACACACACACACGCACACCCTCATCCTAGATGAGCACTTCTGTAAAGAGCCATTCAAATAAGGCTTAGGATGGATTTGAGAGACATCGATGAAGTCCTCGATCACATCTCTGAGGAATTCCTGATTTATATAATACAGAGCCCAGATTACGTCACGGCCTGTCAAGAACATTTCTGAATCAATTTATCACCGCAAAATAACAAATAACAATATTTATAATACTACATTATCATCTTACCAGTGTTCTCGTTAACTGAAACTAGTTAAAAATGATTTTCAGCAATTGAAAACAAGCCAAAATAAAAAAAACTAAAGAAACTTGAACAAAAATTGATCACTGATTTACTCTCTCTCTCTCTCTCTCTCTCTCTCTCTCTCTCTCTCTCTCCCTGCGGCCCTCACTGATTTACTCTCTCTCTCTCTCTCTCTTCTCTCTCTCTCTCTCCCTGCGGCCCTATCAATGATTTACTCTCTCTCCTCTCTCTCTCTCTCTCTCGTCTCTCTCTCTCATCTCATCTCTCTCCCCCTGCGGCCCTCACTGATTTCCTCTCTCTCTCTCTATCTCTCTCTCCCTGCGGCCCCCCCTCACTGATTTACTCTCTCTCTCTCGTCCTCTCTCTCTCTCTCTCTCCCTGAGGCCCCTCTACTGATTTACTCTCTCTCTCTCTCTCTCCCCTGCGGCCCTCCACTGAGTTACTCTCTCTCTCTCTCTCTCTCTCTCTCCCTGCGGGCCCCCTCACTGATTACTCTCTCTCTCTCTCTCTCTCTCCTCTCCCATGCGGCCCCTCAACTGATTACTCTCTCTCCATCTCTCGTCTCTCTCTCCTCCCTGCGGCCCTCACTGATTTACTCTCTCTCTCTCTCTCCTCCTCCTCCCTGCGGCCCTCACTGATTTACTCTCTCTCTCTCTCTCTCTCTCTCTCTCCCTGCGGCCCTCACTGATTTACTCTCTCTCTCTCTCTCTCTCTCTCTCTCTCTCAGTCTCTCTCATAATTAGATTTTACACACACTCAGGACATTTCTGTCATTTCTAATTTCATCTAAATGAGTCCCAGATGAGCCAAATTGAACTAGCAGCGCAAATGCGGTGTGTGTCTCTCTCTGTGTGTGTGTGTGTGTGTGTGTGAGAGAGAGAGAGAGATGCATTAGTGAACACATTTGGATCCTGTGTTTTTGTTCACACGCTCATCCATGCATGAAGCACGTGTATTTCCAGAGCGTGTGTGTGTGTGCGTGTGTGTGCGTGTGTGTGTGTGTGACGACATCTTCAGCGGTTCAGAGTCTCGTTGAACTTTTGTGCATGTTTCTGACTGCATTGTTAATAACTTCTAACTTTTTATTATTCTTCACAGAAGTATCAAATAAAAAGTACAAATAAGTTTGCATGTTGGACATGATATTCATTCAATATAATATGGAAATTGTAATACATATGAATTTTTATCATTAGTCCCATGGTATTTCTCAAATGAGAATGAAAAAATGTATTGTGTTGTCATTTGCCGCCTGTACAAATTGTGAAAGGATTCTTGGCATGCTATGTCACCTCATTACCCATAATCCTCTCTGCCACTTCAATGAGGTTATTTGAACAGCAGCGAGTAGAACTGCCCTCCCCCTCACCTCACCTCACCGAGGCAGAAACACACACATCAGCACATATTCACTATTGACACACACACACACACACACACATGCACTCACTCACTCACACACACATACACACACACGCACTCACTCACTCACTCACGCACGCACAGACACATGTACTCACTCACGCACACACACACACACGCACGCACGCACACACACACAGAGACACACATAAACAGACACACACAGAGACACACATATACACATGCACCCACACGCACACACACACATGCGCACACACACAAGGAGCAGATTGATCAGACTTTGACACTGTTTCTAAGCAGTGCTTCATTGTTTTGTTACTCCAACACCACTGCTCAGTGCTCACGCTAGTGTTTACAGAGCAAAGTTCATGATAGTTTATAGCTTCTGCTGAAATCACACAGAAACAACTGCCTCTTAACGTTATCGTCTCAAATATAAAGCGTCTTTACTTGACTGTAATCGATGGCTCCATGAAGAACGTTTAACATCCGCGCAATCTTTCCAAGCTTCTTTATACTAAGCTTCTTTAGATTTTTAAAACACACTAATTATAAAAAAATTGTTATTTTTGGAATAATTCACTGAAAGGTTCTTTATAGCATCACTGCAAAAGCTTTATTTGTCCAAGTGTAGAATAAAGCTATACTCTCTGACTATCAGACCTCGACCTGTGCTCCTGTTGTAGCGCACCTGAAAGTGAAATATTCCCGCGTATCCTCCGTCAAAGCTCTGGCCGTGTGGCACCACGCGGTGCAGGAGGTCATCGTTTAGAGTCAGAGACGCGATGGCCGCCAGCAACCAGCAGTCACCTGACAAAAACAGCAGAGGAGATTTAATACGTCCATACATCAGTGTCTGTGGTGCTGCGGCCCAGCATGAACGATCGAGGGATGTGTTATTTCAGAACAAATCATTATAAACGTTAAATCATTCTGTATAAATGTGTAGGAAACTATAACTAACCAAACCTTTTTTACATTTTATTTGATTAAAAACCAGTACAAACAGTAATATTGTGCATTATTATTATTACCATTTAAAATAACTGTACAATTATATATGTGTATGTATTTTTAACATATTGTACTTACTGTACATACACACACAGAAGTGTATTTAAACTAATTAACTCAAAATGAACTAGGATACTAAACGTATAGTATAAGTAAATATTAGTATCATTTCAGTACGATTGTTCAAGTTTCACATACAGTATCTCTTCATGCTGTGTAAATGTGTAGTGAATTGTGTCCATGAGTAGTAAACAAATAGTGTTTAGTGTACTGAAGTGTATTAAACGCCCATCCATCATTGCTCTCTGTATTTATTCATACCACAGTCTTCTTTTAGCATGACACGTCTGCTGCTGGAAGAGGATCTGATGCATTACATCACAGAGAACGCGTAAATAAACTCAATAGTCATTCTGTCTGTGTTTACTAAAGCTTTAAAAGCCCAGCAGCTGCCGCTGGGCCAATCACAGCGCTTCCTCGTGGTTTTAAACGCTGCAGCTTTCACGAGGTCATCATAATGCATTAGAGACAGCAGCTCTTTATTTAATGACCACAGAGCTTTAATTATGAATGAATAATTATGAACGAGGCGCTGTGTTTAAAGTAAACATCCCTGTACTTTACTACAGCGTTCCTCTTCATGTGTCTTGAAAATAACACACTTTATTTTTACTATCCAGTTTATAAGTGCTTTAATGCTTTAATTTTATTTCAGTTCATTTAAATGCATTTATTTCAAATATTGTGCATGCATGAATATGTATACTCAAAAAAAATACATAATTTTTTTTTATACATTATAGGCTTTTTATCTAAAGTTAAAATATTGACTTTGACATTTATTTTATATACACTCTACTGTTCAAAATTAGTATTTGAAGAAATTAAAGAATGCATTAAATGATCAAAAGTGGCAGTAAAGAAAGTGTTGAACTTTCATAATAAATCAGCATTTTATTATGATTTCTGAAGATCATGTGACACTGAAGACTGTAATGATGATGCTGCAAATACAGCTTTACATCACAGAAATAAATTACAGTTTAACATATATTCACATAGAAAACAGTTTTTAAATTCCAATAATATTTCGCAATTTTACAGTATTTATGATCAAGTAAACGTCTTTCAGAAACTAAAAACATCTTCCCAGCCGCAGCTTGTGAATGACAGTGAAAGTGAAATCTGTGACCGTTCACCGGTCTAGTAAATGAATAGCTGGAGGAGGTTGTAACGTGGTAAAATCAGGGTTGTTTGAGGTAAAGTCGTCCCTGATCATGACGACACTCACCCAGAGATCCCTGACAGATGTCGGTACGAGTCGCTCCATCCATGATGAACTGGGGACGCTTACAAGTCTCCTGCAGACACACGTGTGATGCTAAATTAGATTTGCATTTCCAGAAGGAGATGATGCACAGTGCCTGTTATTATTCAAATACACACGCACGCACAGACGCACACACACACAGACGCACACACACACACACACACACAGACGCACAGACGCACACACACACAGACACGCGCACACACACACACAGACAGACACACGCACACACACACACACACACACACAGACAGACACACGCACACACACACACACAGACACGCGCACGCACACACAGACGCACACACGCACGCAGACACACACACGCACGCAGACACACACGCACACACACACAGACGCACACATGCACACACAGACGCACACGCACGCACACACACACACACACACACATATTCTGGTCTGCTTTCAGCAACTTTAGCATGTGCTCGTCACCGACAAACATGCAGCAGAGTATGTCTTTCAGATTCAAAGTTTATAAAAGCAGGACAGATAAATAAATGTATAATGAGTAGCCATTTTTCCTGACAAATCCTTTCGGCTCTTGAGCATCCCGTGGTTATATAAAGCCATGCTTTAATGTACTGACTAGAAGCTGTGAAATCCTGTAGAGGTGACCTGACACACGCAGGAGTGTGTACAAATGTGTTCAGAGAGTAAAAGCAGAGCGAAGGGTTAAACTAGGGAATGTGTGGACACGTGATGATGACTGACGTGAAGCGTTTGTAAAGAAATAGCTCACCCAATAATGTCAGTTTATGCAAACTCATCTACATCTTGGATGGTGTTTCTTCATAAGAACAGATTTGGAGAAATGTAGCATTACATCAGTGTCTCAGCAATGGATGCTCTGTAGTGAATGGGTGCCGTCAGAATGAGAGTCTGATAAAAACATCACAATAATCCACACCAGTCCAGTCCATCAGTTAATGTCTCGTGAAGTGACTAGATGCATGTTTGTAAGAAACAAATCCATCTCCAAACCATTACTTCTGGCCAAAATATGAGCCCATAATATAAAAAAGGGGTTCTCAAAGTTTACATTCAAAGGTCCGAATCGGAATTATCATCAACGTCAAAAGGTCCGAAATAATTGTTATTACAAAACTTGTTTTTATAAACATGCTTATAACTTTATATAACAATTCAACTTGATCTATGCTTAATTATCATATGACGTCATCAGGTGTACTTGCGTTTACAAAAATTAACCATAGTTTTATACAAATAAAAAAACATGTGGTTACTATTAAACCATGATAACCACAAATTAACCATGGCCTTGCTACACTAACCATAGTTTAACCATTGTCTTTGTAGTAACACTGGTTATATAAATTGTAATCAATATGCAAAATAAAAAATAAAAATGTTACTACACTTTTATTATAATAAAATGGTTATTTTTCATAAGAGTTACTCAACAGTACTGCATTTTTATACAACTAAATGCCCAATAAAGCAGTTATCATTTAGGTCTACATATTTAATGTTTCTGAAATAGTACTTCATTGTAACCTGCAGTCACTTCAACTGAATAGCTAAAATCTTTAATTCATTTCATGGAGCACAAAACGTCCGAACTATGTGCATATTTCAACCCTTTACAGATGAACTACACTCATGTTCATATGCCAGACGGTCAACAGTGATAGGTTTTAGGAAATGCTGTTTTGTACTCGTTCATTCAGAAGTCTGCTGCGGTTCGGTTCTTTGAATACGCTGCTAACTCTGCCGGTGGAGAAAGACTGCGGGGGGGGGGCGCTCGCGGGGCGAAACGGTGACATTTATTTTTACTGAATTAAAGCTAAGGTTTATCCAAAATGTCGCTAGTTGCTATGTGCTTTGTCTTAAAAAAGAGTCTGTAAACACTGCAACACTGGTTCATGCGCCTGTGTGTGTGTGTGTGTGTGTGTGTGTGTGTGTGTGTGTGTGTGTGTGTCTGAGTGATACGAGTGCGCTTGAAATATCAAGTGGAGGCGGGTCCGGACTTTGAGAAGCCCTGATCTATAATAACACAATAACATAATCAGGAGAGAAATGGATGGATTTTCATGTGAAAGACAACAGATGAACTTTTTCACTGGAGGAAGCGTTATTATGGACTCATATTTTGGCCAGAAGTAATGGTTTGGAGATGGATTTGTTTCTTACAAACAGTTTTTCTCTTCACAAGACATTAACTGATGGACTGGACTGGTGTGGATTACTGTGATGTTTTTATCAGACTCTCATTCTGACGGCACCCATTCACTGCAGAGCATCCATTGCTGAGACACTGATGCAATGCTGTATTTCTCCGAATCTTTTCGGATGAAGAAACAATCTCAATTACATCTTGGATGACCCGAGGTGAGTAAATGTGAGTTTTTGGTGAACTATTCCTATAAAACGAGGCAAATGGAAGAGAACAAGAGGAACAGCCAGCAGCGACGGAGTATAAAAGTAGTATTTGCTAAACAAACCCATCTGACCCTCACGACCCTTGCGCTCAGCTCACCGTCGGTCTCATCCACCGCACGCCATGCGTCTTGGAGGATCGAGGACCCAGCTCATTGAATCCCAGTGAAGAAGCGCTGGCCGGGAACAGATGGTCCTCAAACAGGGTCCTGGTCTGCTGGCACCGGGCCCTCAGTGAGTCGTAATCCTGCCCCAGGAACTTCACAGCATTGTGGTTCTGACCCAAACCCGCATCCCGGTCCCACTGACTCCGCAGCTTCGCAGCCATCCCAGTGGCGTAAATGGGCTCCATGCTTTCACCCGCACTACCAGACGACGTAATCCCAGATAGCCAATGAGAACAGAGGAAGGGGAAGAGCCCAGCCAATCACAGCACAGGAAATGAGGAGTAGAATGAATATGTTAATTCTGAATCAGAGAGGAAGATGCTGGATGTCATTTATTCAATCAGCTGCTGATAAAGATCTGGTTCAGAAGTCCTGGAAAGAGAAGAAAGAGTCATTCAATTAATTCTGTTATTATAAATTACCTTGCCATATAAACAATTTCACATTTCTTTTCACTGTCTGACTAGGACAAGAAGAACTGTGGCACAAATATAAAGAGAAAAGCTTGTTCAGTTATGTTTAATTGATGTATTTTTATTTTTATACTTTATGTATTTTATCATTCTTGTGCACACAGAAAGTGAAGGGAAATAAATCAGATTAATGAGTGAGTAAAATCAAGTTTCATCACTATTCTTAAATCAACAGGGCACAAAATGCACACAAACTAAACAATACGGTGAACATACACAATTATAACATGTTCAATATCAGTTCTGTTCCAGAATTATTCTTTATTTGACATGTTTCCAACCTTGAAAGTCAGGACTTAACCCTTAAATTAAAATATGACCATCTTGATTTTTAAGTTGTGAAAAAACTCTGATGCTTTTCATAAGTTTTTCTAACTTAAGGTCATGAATATGTCTGCAAAGTGTCAACACTGAAATATGCGTACAATTTTTCTATTATGATTATGATGTTTTCAGGTCAAACTGATCCCCATATTACGTAATTGAAGGCAGCTGCACAGATCCAAACTAGTTTTTTGATGTATTCTATTTCAGTTAATTAAGTACACATTGTGGGCATTTACATTCATGCATTTGGTAGATGCTTTTACTAAAAAATATTTCTACTGCACTGAAGGCGTAGGTCTTTATCAAGTCATGTTCATCACGCTCTACTGTTTAAACTTCAGGAAAGCACACAAACGAGAGCATTTACACACTTTGTTTGTGGGAAAAAATGATAAGGAATA
This sequence comes from Oxygymnocypris stewartii, assembly GCA_003573665.1. Lineage (NCBI taxonomy): Eukaryota > Metazoa > Chordata > Actinopteri > Cypriniformes > Cyprinidae > Oxygymnocypris > Oxygymnocypris stewartii. The sequence goes on along the minus strand of QVTF01024538.1, from coordinate 18,926 downwards.
ATTGAAATTCTGTCATTTACTCATAAACAGATGCCGGTAGCCATTGACTGCCATAGTATGGGACAAAATACAATAGAAGTCAATGGCTACCGTCGACTGTTTGGTTACCAACACTCTTTAAATTATCATCTTTTGTGTTCAGGAGAAGAAAGAAACTAACTAAACAGGTTTAGAACAACTTGAGGGCCGGTAAATAATGAGTTGTTTCACAATTTGCCCCTAAGAAAGTTTCCCACGGGACACTTTGACTACCCAGTGCTTGAATATGAGACTTTGGACATGCCTCTGAAAGAAAGCAGAATAAACTCATTCATTTCAAACAAAGCCTGGGATCTGCTGTCACAACATAAACACATCTTAATGATGGATGTGTTCCAGCTTTTGTCTTCATAATCTTTAACTGATGGACTGGAGAGGTGTGGATTATTGTGATGTATTTATCAGCTGCTTGGACTCTCATTCTGACGGCACCCATTCAATGCAGAGCATCCATTGCTGAGTGATATAATGATATATTTCTCAAAATCCGATGAAGAAACCAACTCCACTTCATCTTGCAAATATGCACCCAATACAGTGAATGAACAACCTCCCTTTCCCTCCTAAGAGCTTATTAAACCGGTCTAATGTACCCCCCCCCCCCCCCCCCCCCCTTCATTCTCACACTGCAGTGACCCTGAGGAACTAAGCACTGCTTACTCACCGCTCTGATTCATGCTATCTTTGTTTGTTAAACTATAAACCAATATTAGTCTATCTGTGCCCTGTGCTCATAGTGCAGAAGCTCAGTGAAACTCTCTTTAATTCTAAACTACACGATGTTGGTTTGATTTAAATGCTGTCGGCTCATCGACTCGTGTCTGAACACACTGACACGAGAGTCATTCAAACAATGAGAGAAAGTAGAGCAGTGGAAGGGTGTGGTGCGTGAGATTCATGGAAGGACACAGACGCACTGCCAAGACTGTGTTAAACTGCAGAAGCATGTGTGGATGTTTGCCAGCAGGACAAACACAGCCTTCAGGGCTTGAACAGGGACTTAACGTGAATGCATCTGAGCTCAAACACAGGAGATCCTTTTACATGTGGCTTCAGCAAGGTTTTCATTTCATATGCTGTTTGTTTCGTGCACACCAGCTCTTTCTGAACGTGTCCGGCTCATCTCAAGCTAAGAATCGATGAAAGAAACCTCAGCAGGGCTTGACAGAGGACTCATAAATCACATGAGTTGCAGTTATGCATATGAAATATATTCTCATGTAGAAGGGCCTAGGTTATATTTCCCTCCAAACTATGTTTGTTTATTCATTCATTTCAATTTAGCACATTTCCAAAATAATAATTTCTCAATGAATAACTCAAATTTTAATTGCATGCTCGCTCTCTCTCTCACTCACTCACTCACTCACTCACTCTCACGCGCTCACTCGCTCGCTCGCTCGCTCACTCACTCACTCACTCACTCTCACTTGCTCACTCACGCATGCACGCGCTCACTCACTCTCTCGCTCACTCTCTCACTCACTCACTCTATTTCTCTCTCACTCACTCTCTCACTCTCTCACTCTATTTCTCTCTCACTCACACTCTCTATGCATGCATATATTTGTGTGTATGTCTAGCACTACAATAATGAGAATTTGAGGGGGAAATGTAAAAAAATAAAATAATAATTAACTTATTAATAAAACAATGAACAAAGAAAATAATATTCATCTTTCTCCGTCAAAATTGCACATGTATTTTTGTGCTGCTTGACATTTTTTGTAATCAATTTTACGAGCAATTTCTGAGTGAATATTGTTTCTACAATATGTTTTTTTCCAGTGTACTTAATTTGAGATCATGACACAATGGAAAAGAAAAGAAAATTATATTTCGGCATACATATCCAGAGTTGCATTTCCCCAAAACATCATAAGAGTAAGTAGATTGTAGAGAGCATTGCTTTCTATGATACGTACAATGCAGTCCTGAGTGTTTCTTGCCTGTGTTCATGAGCTTCACTCGCACATTAACCCCATAAATCCACCCTCATTACAATATATGTTCCTGTTATCATCCGTTTCTGCTGGTGAGCCTGACTTTATGAGACAGAAGCTCACACAAATACCAAAATAAGTACTGAATTTGTCTCTGGTGGGGGTGTGAACCTCCGTTTCATGGATGGGCTGATGAGAGATGACTAATGAAAACAAGTTAAGACACCTCATGAAACCTCAGTCTATGAACAGATGCCATCGACCAATCAGAGAGAGACTCGAGACGTTCACATACTGAGACCGTTTGAGGGAAGATGTGATCCACAAGACCTCAAACCGATACCAGAACACCAGCTATATTGTATAATGTGTGCAGAATAGAATAGAACATTTCTTTGTGTGTGTGTGTGTGTATAATGTATGCAATGCATGTGTGTGTGTGTAATGTATGCATGCATGTGTGTGTAATGTATGCATGCATGTGTGTGTAATGTATGCATGCATGTATGTGTGTGTGTGTAATGTATGCATGCATGTGTGTGTGTGTGCCATGCATGTGTGTGTGTGTATAATGTGTGCCATGCATGTGTGTGTGTGTGTGTGTGTGTGTGTGTGTGAAATGTATGCAGTGTGTGTGTGTGTGTGTGCCATGCATGTGTGTGTGTATAATGTGCCATGCGTGTGTGTGTGTGTGTGTGTGATGTATGCATGCATGTATGTATGTATGTATGTATATATACGTGTGTGTATTTATATACAGTCAAAAATATGTTCAATTCCATTTGGTGCAATTAATGGTGCATTACAATTACATTAACAATTCAATTAAACATTGATCAAAGGTAAGCAACAATTAATAACAATTAGTAACTAGTGACTCTGTAGTCTCTCCTGATGTGAGCAAACAGCAGGTTTTTTCGGCTCAGGTCACTGTAGCCTACAGGTAAGATGTTCCTGTATTTGTGGGCGTGCCGACTGTCACTCAGACAACACCCATCAACCACTGCTCACTATCACACACAATGACACTGTTTCCTCTCCTGCAAGCCATGGCACACGTCTACTCTTCCCAATGTAAACAGTGATGCTTACACCAGAGAAGCACTGCTGTAGTCTCTGCTGTGATACGATCACATGTCAACACCTCTGTGTGCAGCACAGTCTCAGCTTACAGCCGGTGTGTGCCGTGATTCTAATACAAGAGCCGGAAGCACACCGAGTGTTCAACGCCTTTTCAAACTCAAAATTACATTTAAAAAAGAAGGGTCAAATATACATAACATACAGGTTAAATACATATTTTTATCTACAGCAGCTATTTAAATTAATTGAATAGCTTAAAAATAATAAACTTAACAATACAGTATTATAATAATGTACCAAACTACTTTCCAAATAATATTTTATACATATTTAAAACATTATTTTTTCACAATATAAATTTGGTATTTAAAAAAATAATTAAATTATAGGATGGTGGTTTCTCTCGCAAGGATGATCATATTTGGGAGTCTATGGCATCTAAAAGATTAAGTTCAAAGATCAAAGCGGTCTGGGTGTGGATTATAGATAAGAAATAATAGTTATATGGTCAAACAGCCCTTGTTTCATCACTTCCCGATTCATTCAGTAAACCCAGCCTGACCACAACAGCTGCCCGTGTGTGTGTGTGTGTGCGTGTGCACGCGTGTGTCTGTGCGTGTGTGTCTGTGCGCGTGTGCGTGTATCTCTGTGTGTGTGTGTGAGTGTGCGTGTGTCTGTGTGTGTGCGTGTGTCTGTGTGTGTGAGTGTGCGTGTCTGTCTGTGCGTGTGTGCGTGTGCGTGTGCACGCGTGTGTCTGTGCGTGTGTGTCTGTGCGCGTGTGCGTGTATCTCTCTGTGTGTGTGTGTGTGTGAGTGTGCGTGTGTCTGTGTGTGTGCGTGTGTCTGTGTGTGTGAGTGTGCGTGTCTGTGTGTGTGAGTGTGCGTGTCTGTCTGTGCGTGTGTGTGTGTGGTGTGTGTGTGAGTGTGCGTGTCTGTCTGTGTCTGTGTGTGTGTGTGTGTGTGTGTGTGTGTGTCTGTGTCTTTGTCTGTGTGTGTCTGTGTGTGTGTGTATGTGTGTGTGTGTTTGTGTGTTTCTGTCTGTCTGTCTGTCTGTCTGTCTATCTGTCTGTGTGTGTGTCTGTGCGTTTGTGTGTAAAGGGCTTTTAATAGCCATGCATGCATTCCGCCTCAAACTATGCAGATGCTATGGAGAAGTCAATGTGAATTCAATCTAGATGTAAACAAAGAGTATCATAGAAACGGACTGCATGCAGTCACACACATTAAACACGTCACTGGATATTTACTCGTTTAAAACAGCAATGCATGCAAACAACATGAGAGCTAATAATGGCCAGTTTAAAGAAACTGCAAAACAAGGAAATGAACTTCACTCACCTTTAGACGTTTGGAAAGATTTAAGACTTTTGCCTGATGAAGAGTAATGAAGAGTTATTCTATAATACAGCCTTTAGGTGAAACGTGTTTGTAGTCGGTCAACAACACAGGAGTGAAAGTAAAAAAGTGAAACAAAGTGTCAAATTCTCGCTCGCGCGGATGCAGAAACGCGTCCACACTTACCTCGCGTCTTGATTCGCAGCGCACTTCCGAGTATGAGCAAAGAGGATACAATCCAGAGAGGTTTGGACTATAGTTCGATCCTCGGAACAAACATCTGGAGTTCGTGTGCTTTAACGCCTAGCTGCTGATTTCACCCGCCAGCAGCGGATCCGGGGCGCGTCTGCGCAATGCGCGACAAACGCGACGCGTCTCCGAGCTGGGGATGCAGCATCCTGTGGACCAATCACAGAGCGCGGTTACGCGTTCGACGCGACGCGACACTGCGAAAACGCTGAACAGCATAACATAAAACAGATGAAAAAAATATAATATAAATATGTGACCCTGGAGCACAAAAGCAGTGTTAAGTCGCTCGGGTATATTTGTAGCAATAGCCAAACATACATTGTATGGGTCAAAATTATACATTTTTATGCAAACAATCATCAGGATATTAAGATCATATTCCATGAAGATATTTTGTAAATGTCCTACTGTAAATATATCAAAACTTCATTTTGATTAGTAATATGCATTGCTAATAATTTCATTTGAACAACTTTAAAGATGATTTTCTCAATATTTAGATTTTTTTGCATCCTCAGATTCCAGATTTTCAAATATTGTCCGATCATAACAAACATACATCAATGGAAATATTATTTATTCTGCTTTCAGATGCTGTATACATCTCAATTTGGAAAACATCACCCTTATGAGTGGTTTTGTGGTCCAGGGTCAAATATAATAGTATATTTTAATATAAATATAATATTAGTTTAACAACGTATAAATGACTAAACAACATATAAACTATAAGTTAACTATAAGACGGTTTCCACACATTTTCCCCGTGATATAAGGAGTTGTTGTTAGAAAGACCGCCATCTTGAGGCAGAACATGGCAAACGCATCCCATAATAAAACCATTTGCCCACCGAGATGCCATATATTTATCGTGAAATATCATAATACAAGTGCACGTTTCATGGTTAAACGTTAAATGAATTAAGATATATAAAAAATTAGATTGGCTATAAAAAAATTCAGCTAGTTACAAAGGATTTCTTTTTCAGGTTTTTTTGATGTACCAAATTAAAGCTAAAACTGATAGCCTAATAATACAAATATATAATTATATAACATATTAATAAAAAATATGCATATGAAAAACGAATGGACATGATAACATCACACAACAAAATTACTAAAACGTTAAATAAAATCAAAATGAAAACGGAAATCTAGAAATAAAATAAAAACGATACCGACTAAAATAAAACCGATTTTTTTTTCTTGTTTCATTTTTATATAACCCCAAACTAACCGTAAGTATTAAGCACAAAAAATCTTGTCGTGTAAAATAAAATCTTGTAGTTTTCTGTACCATATTTTAAAATGAAACACTTAATTTCAGTGATTATTTGTTAGCGTACTAAGATCGCGTCCTAGTTATTATCACACTGCGTGACGTAATGAACAACAAGCCCCATGAGGAAGTGCGTGGCGTTCCCGTGATGCCTTGCGCCTAAACGCGTTTGTTCTGTAGAGCTTCATCATGGCTAGCGACGGGCCACCGGGTGCTGTTTCAAATACAGATATTAACTCATGGAGCCACGGCGAGCTGCAGGCCAAACTGGCCGAGTTTGGAGCACCTAACATGGGTGAGATGAAAGCGTTTGTAGACGAGCTCTGTGGCGGAGTTTGACGCAGTTTGTCTCGCGATAGCTAGCGTTAGCCGGTTAGCCTGTTATATCCCCGTCTGCTGCTCAGGCCTTTAACGTTACTGCTCTAAACTTCGCGCTCAAGTGTGTCGCGCATGTAAACGGTCTTATAGGAAGCTGTATGTTGCATTATTTCGGGTGATTAAAACACGTATGACTGTGAACAACATAATCTAAGCGTAACTGAAGTCGCTCGTGAGCGCAGTGTGAATGTTTGTGAGTTATAACACTGGAAACTCATTTAAATACAGCACTTTTACTCGCTCACCACTCATTATACTCGTTTAAACATGTTCAATTCAGTCTGGTGTCGTTTACAATGTGACCCTGCACCACACAATCCTTGAAATTGAGATTTATACATCATCTGCAAGCTGAATAAATAATATTTCCGTTGATGTATGGTTTATGATAGGACTATATTTGGCTGAGATGCAACTATATTAATATCTGGAATCTGAGGGTGCAAGAAAATCATCTTTAAAGTTGTTCAAATTAAGTTCTTAGCAATGCATATTACTAATCAAAAATTACGTTTTGATGACATTATCTTTGCCTAATATCCGAATGATTTTTGGCATAAAATAAAAATCTATGATTTTGGCCCAAACAATGTATTGTTGGCTATTGCTACAAATATACCTGTGCTGCTTATGACTGCTTTTGTGCTCCAGGGTCACATCTATTTGTGTTTTCTGTTCTTCAGGACCCAGAGAGGAGCTCATAGACCGACTGAAATCTTTTGCACAGGTAAGTTATGAAGGCTTTTAACTGCAGATCTGCTCATAAGATGGATTTCTTTGTCTGAGCATAACATTTATTTCGTCTGCAGTCTGGGATGATCTTAACTAAGCCGAACATGCAAGGAGGAGATGACAAGATCATGACTACTACGGTACTGCTATGCTTTGTTTATTCCCTCTCTGTCTTTGTGTTTGTTTGCAAAGGCAAGTATCTCTGTGTTTGTGAACCGGAGCGTGTTGTGTGTGTGTGTCTCAGATGCCAGGTCTGCCGCCCATGCCCCCGATGCCCTCTATGCCCCTGCCGCCGGGCATGAACATGATGCAGGCCATGAACATGATGGGCGGCCCTCCACCCATCCACATGGGCATGGAGCCGCCCGGCATGATGCAGCACAGCGACAGAGCGCCGCAGGTGAGACACAGCTCTGTGTGTGAACTTATTTCACTGTGATGCATGACTTTACTGTCAATTCACACGTCTGTGGCTCAGTAACTACCAATCAAACAGTCCTATTAAGTGTTGCAATACATTCTGAGCATGACTGATTAAAGATATGCACTATTGCATCTTTTTCATTATCAATCAACGCAAAAACTAATGTTTAGCTTCAAAATAAGATGCTTTTTTTTAAGTTTAGACCTAAAAAGCAATGCTAAACCGGTTAAAAGGTGAAGCACGGGGTCACTGGCTGTTGTTTACAGCTGTGTGTGTGTGTGTGTGTGTGTGTGTGTGTGTGTGTGTGTGTTTAGGGTGATTCACGGGTGATTGATGTGCAGATGAAGGAGCAGGAGCTCCTAGAGCAGCAGAAACGGGTGAGAAAATACTCATTCAGAAGGGGTTGTGTCATATCGCACGAGCAATTTCAGCTCTATGATTGTGAATTATTAATGCACTGCTGCTCAAACTTTTGGGGTCAGTGTGATTATTTAAGAGGAATTAGTTTTATTCAGCAAGGCCACATTAAATTGATTAAAATGCTAAATTTGTATTACAATATGTTTGAATTTTCTATTGAATCCTGATAAAAATGTATCATGATTTTCTAGGGTTGCAAAAAGATGGAAAGTTTCCGGTCAATTTTGGAAGCATTCCAGGATTTTTTGTAGTCTTCCAGGAATTTTTTGAAAGTTTCTGGATATTTACTGGAAATTTTCCACCCATTTTACACAACTATTGAGCAGCACAACTGTTTTCAAGGTTGATAATAATAAATGTTTCAAATTAGCATATTAGACTGATTTCTGAAGGATCGTGTGACACTGAAGACTGGAGTAATGATGCTGCGCATCACAGAAATAAATTACATTTTAAGATATTCACACAGGAAAATAGTTATTCTGATTTGTAATATTTCACAATATTGCTGTTTTTACTGTAAAATAATTGTTGAGCATAAGAGACAAAAACAAAAAATCTTACAGATCCCAAACGTTTGAATGCTAATCTAAATGTTTGATGTGTATTCTGTGGTGCCGATTGTTCATGTGCTAAGTTTGTACAAACAAACCTGAGGTATCTCCTGCAGTTTAGTCTTGGTATGAGTCTGAAACAGAGTTTGGTGGTCTTACAGGCTGCTGTGCTTCTGGAACACGAGAGGCAGCAGGAACTGGCTAAGATCCAGCAGGGGGTGCCACTGGGCACCAGAGGACCTGAACTGGGACCACGACCCAACCTCCTGCCCCCCATCCCGCCTCTCAGAGGTCAGCGCCCCTCCGCCTTCATACTGCACTGATTCACCAGGACGCTGAATTTATGCATTCACATCGCCAATATGATATCATGCTGATTGTCTGCCCTTAGTTTTTATTTTACTAAGAATATATAATAGGCAAGACACTACAGGCAAACACTGTTTTGTCATGCACTGGTTATTTTGAGATTTTGGACGTATATATCATAACTGTTGTTTCAGACCAGTGGAAAGAAGACATTCAGTTTATATTGGAGTACGCTGTGCCTGTAGATTTCATTCATAGCACTCGTTTTTAAAGGTTTTCTCAAAATAAATGATCAGATTTATTTTCTGGAAATGTGAAAAGAGTGCGTATTTACTCACAGAATGCCTCGTTTGTATATTTAAACAAAATTTCTGAACTTGTCGCACTTAAAAAAAATTATTATACAATTATTTGTTTTACTCAATTCACCTTCTCTCTTGCCTTTCACTAACCAGACTAGATGAGTGCCGTCTTCAATTCTGTTACTCATAAGGGTGTTTTTACTTTAAACATGATCTCTGTCCTGCTGTAGTTGGGACTCCGAGTGGCCCCGCCCCTCCAGGGGTTTCTGTGATGCTCCAATCTGCCAATCAACGACAGAAAGTCCCGCCCCCTCCAGGAGAAGACACCAGAGAGGTGCGAGACCCTGAGAGCCTCAATGCATGATCGGTTTGACATATGAACTCCGTCTCTTCTCTGATCTTGACTTGTGTTTGATTGGTGTTCAGTCGTGGCAGGGGGAAGATGTTGGCATCGGGCCGAAGATACCTCAGGCTCTGGAGAAGATCCTGCAGCTGAAGGAAATGAGGCAGGAGCAGCTCAGCATCGCCCCTACAGGTGACTGCCAATCCACAGGGGTTATTTCATGCGTAATGTCCATAATCATATTTATGAGATGAGAGCACATCAAGTCTAATTATCAGTGGGAGAAAACACTGAGTTCCACACTGAGGGTGTGAAAATGAATGAAATCATAGTGAAAATGTAATTAGTCCTGGTCATAATTAAGTAGTTTTGTTGATTTTTACAGTTTTTTTACAGCATATGTATATCTGTTTTAAAGTAATTAATTATATGAACTCTTGCACTATTTATTTAAAGTCCCCCTGTAGTGAAAATCAAGTGTTTTGTTTATTTGTCTATGTAGTGTTTTTAATATGCTTTTAGACAAACCATGTGCCAATCCATTAATCAACACCATTGCTGAGCATTTTCTTCTTAAATCTGTAGTTTCCCATTAGCACTCTCAGCAACACCATTTGAAACAGCCCTCGGTTTGCTACATCACAAGACTCGATAACAATCACGTCGAGGGACAGATTCCTAGCATGTCCCTCTCTCCATTTATACAAACATAGAGATTGCATGCAAAATATGCCAATCGGATTACCAGCATAAAACCTAAAATAAAATAGAGCAAAAACCCCACGAACCCGTGTTTTAACGTGAAGTTAGGACCGCTAACTTGGAAGTATAACCCGCGGCAACAGTGTAAAAGTCGCTCCAGCTCTCCCGCATGGGCACATATGCTCTCAGGCGCGAATTATGAACTAAACTTGGCTGCATTCGAGTCTTCAAGGCATGTTGAGTACACAACATCGTCAAGTAACTTTAACACCCGTTACAGTCTCCCCTGTAGTGGTCCGCTAGTAAAAACAGTTTTATCAGTCCCTGGCTAGTGTGACTGAGTGGAGGCGGGGCTAATTTGCATATTCATAGAACTGCGTATAGTAAATGAGGCGAGGGTGTTGAGTTACATTCAAGCTATTAAGGCATGAGAATTATTTTTGCAAGAAAAATCAATTGTCATTTTGATGATCAAAGATGAGTTTTAAGGGATACAATTTCTGACTACAGGGGACTTCAAAATGTGAGCTTTCTTTTTGTTGAATCAAAACATGAATTGTCTTTTGTTACAGAAAGAGTGCTTGCATTCAAACAATGTAGAAATAATCATTTCTGTTGCTGGTTTTCTCCTCAGAGGAAGATGATGACGATGAGACCGACGAGCTGGATATGAATAATTCCTCCGCCCGTGGAAACTCGGACGAGGACGATGAAAGTGCTCTTTCTAAAAAAGATGTAGGTGTCCTCACATTTGTTTTAGCAGCATGTGCAAGGTTCTCGTTGATCTAACGTGCTGTTCTGCTAACTCTTCCCGAATCTTTACTTACAGAAAAACCGCAAGCGCAGGAACAGGAAGAAGAAGAACAAAAAGAAGAGGCAGCAGGAGAAGGAGCAGCAGGAGGAGGAGAAAAAGAAAGAGGAGAGCCGTGACACGGAGCCCGAGGTGGAGATCGAGTACGTGACGGAGGATCCTGCGATCTACGACCCAAACTACATCATCTTCAAGAGGATCTTTGACACGTTCAAGGTCAGAAATGTTTTGAGGAGTACTGTAACTTTCCAAAACTACAAAAATAATGTTTTTTGCTGTGCAATATGATGATATATATCGGAAGGACGAAATAAAAAGTCTATCATTTCATATTATGTTCAATTGTTTATTTCGTGGTGTCGTAAAATACATTGTTTATGGTAATACCTTTTCATTATTTGAGTGACTGCCATCTTTATACGCCGCCCATCACGGGGTGTGAAGGAGAGACAGAACGACCAGGAGGTCGTTACTAAACGAGGACTACATCTGTAGCATGTTTACGCGTTTAAGCACTGCAGTTTTAAAACAACCGATTTTAAGCCGTAGAAACTTAAAGAACAGACGTGCGCCGTCTCTTTCTGTGTGAGAGGAGCGCTTTTTCTTTTTCGCCGACTTTGAACAATTGCATAAACACACTTATATGCGTCAGAATCCCCGTCTTTGCAAGTATCCTCGTTAACACAGTGATGTAGGTCTTAAGAGAGAGTAAACGGCAGAAAGAGAAACACATATACGAGCTGTATTAGATCCGGACTTCAGTCTTAAAGGGGAAGCGTTCCAATATTCGTTCGTTATAATCATAACACACTGCTGAACATCTCTCACTGCTCTCGACTAAATCACTTTTGTAACTTTAATGAGAATAAATAACAATAATAATGATATATTTATAATATGTATAGAATCTATACATGATACACATGTTAATTATATCTATCATAGATAGATATAATTAACACCGTAAAGACTAATTAATTTACACAATGTATGTAGCGTTTCTTATTTACTGTAGTTTTTGTCCTATTGCTTGCAATTAGTTTCTTATCCTTATTTCATCACTGACTGTTTATTAATCTTCAGTGAGGTTGAGTTTCTCTCTTTAGGCTTGTATTAGTTTGATATTGACATCGGTGACAAGGATTATGAAAATTATATGGTATCAAAGATTTTAATATAATAATAACCTTTTTAAAAGAAAATCACTATATCGTTATATATAGTGTTATCTTGATATAAAATTTGTCACATCGTGATATAAGATTGCTGCATAATTCATACTCCTCCATCACAGTTTGACATCATCCTGCTTCATTCACCTAGACCGATTAATAACTCATATTTTGATGTCTTTCTATCACAGCTGACAGATGATGTGAAAAATGAGAAGGAAAAGGAGCCGGAGAAGCCCGAGAAGCCCGAAATCCTCTCGTTCAAGAAGAAGGGGTTCGAGCTGGAGAGGAAAGACAGCGATGACAGTGACGAGGTGAGCTGAATCCAGATCTTGTGGTTCCCTGAGGATGTTCCTGTCTAAACCCCCGTCCATTTCCTGTTTGACAGGAAACCAAAAAGGACATGTCCAAGTTGTCCAAAAAGAAACTGAGGAGGATGAACCGGCTGACGGTGGCAGAGCTCAAACAGGTAACACATGTGCCGTTACGGACAAAATTACTCCTAAAACCACCTGAGTTCAGTTCCTTTAGATTCAAATGTACATTAAATGAGGAAAAACAAGGCATTTTTAAATATCTTTTAACTGTAAATGTGCGTGAAAGAATAGTTGAATTGCTTGGTTTATTCAAGATATAGATATTTTCTTCATGGGATCAGATTTGGAGAAATGCATCAGTGTCTCAGCAATGGATGCTCTGCAGTGAATGGGTGCCGTCAGAACGAGAGTCTGATAAACGCATCACAGTAATCCACACCACTCCAGTCCATCAGTTAATGCCTGGAGAAGACAAAAGCTGAAACAAATCCATCATTGAGACATGTTTAATTTCAATCGGTTGCTTCAGTTGAGTCCATAATAACTTCATCCAGTGAAAGTCATCTCGTCTGAATCAGGAGAGAAATCTGCACAGATAAAACAACTCTAAACAATTATGTGGGTTGTTTTTGATGTGAGAGGACAACAGGATTAATAATGCATCATGGATATTTTGGTCAGAAGTTATAGTTAAAGTTCATATGTCTTAAAGATGGATTTGTTTCTTACAAACACTCATCTTTTCGCTTCTCAAGACATTAACCGAGTGGTGTGGATTACTGTGATGTGTTTATCTTGTTCTGACGGCACCCATTCACTGCAGTGTACCGGTTGCTGAGACACTGATGCAATGCTACATTTCTCCAAATCTGACGAAGAAACAAACACTAAAGTACATTATCAGCTCATTTTGGGATATCTAATCCTTTAATATGTGTAACAATGAAGCCGTCTTCGTCATAATTGCTTTTAAAAATTGTACTTGGCATTCAAATAACGTTTCAGAGTGGAAACGATTGCTATTTTCAGAACTGATGTCAGGTGAAGCTGAACTTTGTGCTCCTCTGTCTGTCAGCTTGTGGCGCGTCCTGACGTGGTGGAGATGCACGATGTGACGGCGCAGGAGCCCAAGCTGCTGGTTCACCTGAAGGCCGCCAGGAACACGGTGCCCGTGCCACGTCACTGGTGCTTCAAGAGGAAGTACCTGCAGGGCAAGAGAGGCATAGAGAAACCTCCGTTTGAGCTGCCCGAGTTCATCAAGAGAACCGGCATCCAGGAGATGAGAGAAGCCCTGCAGGAGAAGGTGTTCATTACAGCAAATAACAAACATGAAGCAGAGCTACTGTTTTCAACATTGATAATAATCACAGATGTTTCTCGAGCAGCATATTAGACTGATTTCTAAAGATCATGTGACACTGACGACTGCTGTAATGATGCAGAAAATACAGCTGCGCATCACAGAAATAAATTATATTTTTAAATATATTCAGATCGAAAAAAGATGTTTATTATTTTAAATTGTAATCACATTTTTCAATACTTTCACTGCATTTTTGAGTAAATAAATGCAGCTTTGGTGAGCAGAAGAGACGTCTTTTTACAATAATAACATATATGCATATTTAGGGCTTAATATAATTGTATAAGCATTTCTGATACTTCATGCAGTTATGTTGCCACATTCTGTTCCTGAGCAAGGTCATAAAACCGTGTGCACGACTTTTCACGTTTATATTAAACAATATAGTTTGTTTAAAAATGTTTGCAGACATTCAGTTCAGTGTTTGGCTCCTGTCATGAGCTGGCGAGGCCTTCAGCGCTGACTCTGATCAGTTCTGTGCTTCAGCGTTCACATGAGTGGCGTTTGTAATAACGTGAATCGGGTTGATGTATTTCCCGCTGCTGTCAGCTTCACTGACGTCTCTGTGTTCCTGCAGGAAGACGCCAAAACCATGAAGACCAAGATGAGGGAGAAAGTTCGGCCCAAGATGGGAAGATCGACATCGACTACCAGAAGCTGCACGACGCCTTCTTCAAATGGCAGATCAAACCGAAGCTCACGATACACGGGGACCTGTATTATGAGGTGCGCTTGTTACCTGGTGTTTATGATGACACGGCGTGGAGCGTAAGTAACTCTCGTCTGGTGCTTGTGTGTCAGGGTAAAGAGTTCGAGACGCGGCTGAAGGAGAAGAAGCCAGGCGATCTGTCCGGTGAGCTGCGAGTCGCTCTCGGGATGCCCACAGGACCTGTGAGTGCTTCATCCGGCTCTGCTTTACACGCAATGCCTTTCCGTTCTGTGTGAGCTGCTCAGTCTCTGTGTTCTGCTTTGTCTCCGCAGAACTCTCACAAAGTTCCTCCGCCGTGGCTGATCGCCATGCAGAGATACGGACCTCCACCCTCGTATCCAAACCTGAAGATCCCCGGCCTCAACGCCCCCATCCCTGAGGTCAGCCTGAGAAAGGATACTTCTACCAGCAGCACTTTGCATGATTGCTCTTATCTAACTCCAGCTCGATAGATTTATATTGCATAAAGTACATATGATGAATCATTTTATTTATGATCACAATTTCTGCTTTTCTCATTTCGGCATAATCGTCTGCCCACGGTTTATCCTGAAAACATTTCATATTAATTTAGCATTTAACAAGCCTCCACAAACTTGCATGGTGCAGTTGCCAGAATAGAGATGTGTCTTAAATTAATGCATTTTATGCTCCATTATAAATGTTATTACAAGGTAATAATATATGTAGGCCCACTGTATGAGTATGTTTACGACTTGCTTAGTTTTAAATTTGGAAATTGTGTGATTATAGTGTATATAGTTTTATTTTTATATATATATATCAATTTTTATGAAAGTTAATATATGTATTCAAGTAATTTTTTTATATTTTGTTTATTTGTGCATTTCTTTGGCTAGAAATTAATTAAATTAAAAGTGATTATTTTAAAGTGCATTAGTCAAAGTGACACCATGTATTTTGCCTGCGACATGCAATGATAATTTGTCACCATTAATACTTCCAGCAGTGATGCGCCGGGCTTTTAAAGGAAGAGACTTTAGTCTGTGATCAGGGCTAAAGTAACGTGTATGAAACAAACGTGCATCAGTGTCCATTAGAGGATCTGTCTTACACGGCTCGTTAGTGTAGTGCTCATGTGAAGCAGTCATATCTTGCTCTCTCTTTCAGGGCTGTTCGTTTGGGTATCATGCGGGCGGTTGGGGTAAACCTCCTGTGGACGAGACGGGCCGACCGCTGTATGGAGACGTGTTCGGGACCAACACCATCGACTTCCTTGTGAGCACACTACCAAATCACGTGCTGAGTATACAGCCATGTTTAACTACTAGATACTGCACTTTTACTGAACTGGTGTTCTTAGGGGCGGGGGGTGGATTTAAGTATTAACCCTTAATCGCCCCTCGAGTTGACTTTACTCTTAGGTTCTTCGAGGTCATATGGACTACAAACATTTACAGAGCAATTGCATAAGGAAATAAAAAAAGATTATATGATAAACTATATATTGTTTTTTACTTAACTATGCATTTATGCTGTTTTTGTGGATATAAACTATATATTTTTTTTTTACCTATTTACTGACTCACAATGACTCAACTACGCCATAAATTGGCTTTTGAAAAAATCACTTAAATGATGACCTAAATTAAATCTAAAAGGTTTCTACATATTGTTTGGGGATATAATACTGCCATCTGCAGGTTGGAGGAAAATCAGGAATTACAGATAAAGAAAGAGTGCTATGACCTCATATATCCAGCAGAGCTCCACAGGACTCATTCATTTCAGTTTCAAGTCCATTTTTCTTCATGTTTCAGCTTCTCCTTGTGACTTTGTTCTTTGACTTTGACTTGTGTTAAATATAGTTTGTGACCATATATATTTAAAAAGTCTAAAATATATATAAAAAAATCAAAATTTGTCAAAGGTTAGTTGTTGTTGTTGTCTGGTGTCTTTTGATTTGTCTGCTTTTGCTAATTGTTATATAAATCAGCAGAAGTGTGTGTGTGTGTGTGTGTGTGTGTGTGTGTGTGTGTGTGTGAGAGAGTGAACATGCTTGCTCCATGTTGCCTTTGTGTCTTAGTATTAGTCCTTCATTTATGAATGGACATTTTTCAGATTCATGCCAGTTTTGTCGATTTTATTTGCCAATATCTATAAAAATGCTCTGTTGCAGTCACGTGTGTGTGTGTGTGTGTGTGTGCGTGTGCACAAGATATTGAATGCTCGTTACAATTTGCATGTGTGCTCTTGATCCAGGCTTTTATAGAAATGTCAAACATTTCAGATTTATACTGGGTTTACTATTTTTTGGACAAATTAATCTAAAAAAAAATATATTTTTTTACATTGTCCCATTCATTTTCAATGTGAAATTCCCAAGGACCCTAAACAGTGATATATCTTTTACACCCCTTTAGAACAACCAAATCAAGTCCAGTTTTTTGTGTGTTTGAGATTATTTATTTCATGCCCCTGAGATGAAGGGAACACATTTAAAAATAAAGGAAAGTCTATTGGGGTCAGCCTGACGCCAAGCACTGATTAAGGGTTAAGTTGGTCATCGTGAGGAGATCTAATATAACGTCTTCACACACTTCTCATTCCTGCGGCGGTTGACTCTGTCTGATAATGTTGACAGGCCAAAGCGGAGGAGGAGGAAGTAGATCGAGCCACGTGGGGCGAGCTGGAGGCGTCTGATGAAGAGTCATCTGAGGAAGAGGAGGAGGAGGAGAGCGAGGAGGAGAAACCAGATGAAACGGGCTTCTTCACACCCGCAGACAGGTGCTGTTCCTCTCAGGCGCTGTCTCTGGTTTGTTTGAGACGCGAGGGCTCACAGATGTCTGTTCTCTCGTTGTTTTGACAGCGGGTTGATCACTCCGGGCGGCTTCTCCTCCGTTCCTGCCGGCATGGAGACTCCGGAGCTCATCGAGCTCAGGAAGAAGAAGATCGAAGAGGCCATGGACGGGTGAGTGTCTGAGCAAACACCAGTGTATTTAAGACTATTCACTTACAATCATCTGCTCAAGTTACATTGGGAACTTTTACACCAAATGTGAAAGTTTGCATTCTTTTTTAAATATCTATTTGATGCATCAGGCCTTTATGGCTCATACAGCGATATATGGAGGGAAAAACACTATTTATGATCAAGCTAAGCCAAAAATGTGCAGGTGCTGGTTTTTAAACGGCCAGAAACCTTAAATGAAAGTCTGATATCATGTAATATAAATCAATAATATCTTTATAGCAGTATAACTTATATAAATATCAGTCATCATTCTATATGTTTAATGTATGTCTTAGTAAGGTGATATAATGCTTAGATTGTAAACAAAGCTGTGGTTTCTAAATTTCAATATCATGCAATGCAATACAGGATGATCGAGAGATGAACTAATAAACGTTCCTCAAAATCATATGTGACCCTGGAGCACAAAGCAGTGGTTAAGCAGCTAGGGTATATTTGTAGCAATAACCAACAATACATTGTATGGGTCAAAATTATCAGTTTTTATTTATGCCAAAAATCATTAGGATATAAGATCATGTTCCATGAAGATATTTTTAAGTTTTCTATCGTAAATACATCAAAACCTAATATTGATTAGTAATATGCATTGCAAAGAACTTAATTTGAACAACTTTAGGATGATTTTCTCTATTTAGATTTTTTTTACACCCTCAGATTTCAGATTTTAATATAGTTGTATCCAAATATTGTCCTATCATAAACCATACATCAATGGAAATATTATTTATTCGGCTTTCATATGATGTATAAATCTCAAATGTGAAAAAATTGACCCTTATTACTGCCAGGGTCACATATTAGATACTCACTGAACAAAACAATGTGATCATTTGTATCAAGTAAAGCTAAGTTGATTCAGTCCAGTTAGTGTCATCTTGAAATATTACTAACAATATAGTTACTCTTGTTTTGTCTTTATGAAAACCGGTTAAAGATTTCACATCGTGAAGGACGAGCTGTAGATAAACTGTTTTACATTTATACTAAAAGCCTTTTATTTGCTTGATAAAGTCTAAACGATCAATCCGATCGCAGCGGGCATGTAGCAGATCATGCAACGGGTTTTTATTAAACTTTTGATCATATAGAGACCTCAATTCATGTCAAGTATGATCGAGTAGCTTTATAGAGTTAATTAGTCCGACAGCACATTGTGTTTATGCTCTTCGTGAGAGCTCTGACGGCAATGCTGGCTTGATCGTTCCTCTAGTGTTGCCGGAGCCACATTTCTAAACAGTGACATTTGTGCCTGATGTGTTGTAGTGGTCAGAAATGTGGGCTGTTAACATCAGGTTGTAGGTTTGAGTGAGTTTGGTGAGCTATCAGCATTGTCTCCTCGAGCACTTAAGATGCAAGCATCTGATGCATGTGTGTGTCTTCAGAAACGAGACGCCTCAGCTGTTCACGGTGCTGCCGGAGAGGAGGACGGGGCCGGTCGGGGGCCTATGATGCATCCACA
>QVTF01024537.1:0-45826 GCA_003573665.1 Oxygymnocypris stewartii | reverse complement strand
TCTGTCGGTTTGTACATATATATATATATATATATATATGTATATATATATGTTATTCATGTGTGCGTGTACAAATATTTTGTACAAATTTATGTAATTATATTACATTACATTATATTAATATTTTTATTAAAATGTTTTTTTGTGTAAAAATAAATACAATTTAATTATATATATATATATATAACATATATTTATCTCTCTGGTTTGTATATATATATATATACACACACAACACACACAACACACACACACTACCGGTCAAACGTTTTTAATGTTTTTAAGAAGTCTCCTCTGCTCACCAAGCCTGCATTTATTTGATATGAAGTACAGAAAAAAAAGAGAGATAAACTATTTTTCTAAAATTCTTATGTATTTTGTTTTTCTTATTACTTTATTAAATTATATTATATTACTTTTCCCATGTAATTATATTCAGACAATCGTTTTATTTAATTCGATTCTAACAATTATTTTATAACTGACTTAAGTGAGTCTTAAAAGTCACATTTTGGAGTGACACGTTTCTGGAGAGTTTAGTTTTGAAGCTTTCAGACAGAATCTCTTGAGAGCGGCAACAAAACATTTATAACTGATGCATGATGTGTATTTAATTAATACTTCACCCCTGGATAACAAAACACCAAACTTGCATGCATCAAAAGCCAGTGTTGACCTGTTTATATGTTCAATATTGTACATATCCAGGCCAGAGCGGAGGAGGTGTTACGTATAATTAACCTTCCGGCGATCTGAAACATAAACATATGGACGTTTCCTCTGAGCACATCAGCCAAATCCATTATGCATATGTTCCCAGGAGGGGAGAAAACCCACATTAAAAATGTACTAGCATCAGAAATAATTAATTCAGCATTTTAAGGGTTGGATTTTGAGAGTCAGAAGACACATTTCCACACAGTGCACTTCACTGATGTCAGATCGTGTGACTGATTATGTAACTCCCATGAACGTTGTGTACTTTGTATTCTGAGCACATCGTTTAATACAGCAGCGTCATAGAATGTTGCACTTCTTTGAAGAGATCAGTAGCTTTTTTGGATTGAAAGATCTTCATTATTTATGAAGTTACCTTTGGAATGCTTTGGATTCTTTCATCTGTCACTAATGTTACAATCAGTGCATTACATGAAAGTTGCTACATCAAATACTTTAAAATGACTGAGGGGCTTGTGAAAGGAAAGGTTACCATTACCATTCACTGCCTCAAAAACTCCACACAATGGCCATATTTTGAAACTGCATGCTGGAGTTTGTATAATAATGCAGCACTATATATTAAATCTGTCTGCACTGAAGTTGTAGGTGTTTGTTTTGGAAACTCAGAGCATTCTGGATTCTGATTAATGTCTCCTACACAGAACTCTTCTTCAGCAAAAACAGAAAGTAAGCAAAAACTTCAGCATTCAGCTACAATTATTCGGCAAATGAATCAATGCTGTGACAGTTTGCAGAAGCACAGACAAACTCGGGGGTCGATATATTGCTATCTATGTCTGTTTTATTTGAGCGGTGTTGTATGGAGTGAATGCAGTGACTATTTATTAGTATTGCAAAGGTTTGCTTTAGCGTGTTTAATCATTAATAGAGTTTGGACTAAATTGTGAGAAAAGCCCCAGGTTGTGAGCAGCTCCAGCTATATGTTCTTTTCTTTTCAAGCTAGAAAATCAATTCAATTGTATTTTTACACAGAATGATGCTCACACAATGACTTATACATCAAATATTGCTTGATATTAATAAACTAGAACAACACACGTATCAGTTAATTTATATTTCATAGTTTGTTCTGGTTGGGTTATATTAACAAAGATTATTTTGTATTTATTTTATTATCTTATTTTATTCAAAACATGTTGTTTTCTTTTATATGCAGAATGGACTTCCATAAGTATGCTTCCAACTAATAGCCTGCTATGTTGTCTTATTTTATATTATTCAAAACATTTTATTTTACTTTATTTTCAAAATGTACTTCCAAATTATATGACAACTTTTCATTATATAATATATTTATTATTATTTTCAAGCTAACAAATCAGCTTATTTATTTTATTTGTTATATGCATTACAGTCTTCCATATTATGCTTTCCACTAATAGACATTTTATTATATTTTATTCACCAAAAACAAATTCAGAACAGGCTTCTAAATTATGCGTCCCACTGCTAGCCTGTTACGCTGTCATCTATTGTAATCAAAGCCTTTCTTTTATATACTTATTTATTTGTGTAATAATTTTATTTAATTGTATATGGAGAACAGACGTCCATGCTTCACACTAATAGACTGCTACAGGTACTCTCACCTCTTTTCACCTGATTTCTTCACCCTCTGGACAGAGAGAGAGTCAGATCGGACTGTCTGCTGTGTCATTGATCAACTTTAAGCTCGATTAGAGTGAAAAAGGAGGGTGACAGATTGTGTTTTCCCCCTCAGTGGTTTTTGGACCCTGAAATGGAGAATGCAGCATTGTACAGTTCACCTAATGGTGCTATCACCTGCCTCTTCAAGTAAAAGTAATCTGCCATCAATTTAACTCTTGTTCTACTGCCTGCTCCTTCCTCCAGCATTAAATATTACTGCTGCAAGCCATCTTTAATATTTTACATCATTTAAGAATGATATAGCAGTGTTATTTTAGTGTCTCTTATATACAATTATAATTTGTATTAATATCTTGAATTAGATTATATTTTTATTCCATGTTTTCATTTCAGTTTTAGTAATGTTGTTGTATCTTGTGTCTATATAGTTTTTTTGTAAAATGTTTGTGTGTGTGTGTGTGTGTGTGTGTGTGTGTGGTGTGTGTGTGTGTGGTGTGTGTGGTGTGTGTGTGTGTGTGTGTGTGTGTGTGTGTGTGTGTGTGTTCACTTGGATGGGTTAAATGCAGAGCACAGATTCCAAGTATGGGTCACTTCACTCACTTAATATATACATATATATGAGTGCCGTCAAACGAATAATTGCGATGAATCGCATCCAAATAAAAAGTTTTTGTTCACATAATATGTGTGTATTTGTATATTTATTTTGAATATATAAATACAAACTGATATATATGTACATATATATATATATATATATATATATTCATAATTGATATTGTATTCTACACGTTTCAATGCATACGTGCATGTGTGTGTATTTATATATACATAATAAATATACACAGCACACAAAAACTTTTATTTTGGATGTGATTATTCATGATTAATCGCTTGACAGCACTAATATATATATATATATATATATATATATATATATATATATATAGTCACCGGCCAAGTTATTAGGTGCACGTGTTCAATTGCTTGGTAACACAAATTGCTAATCAGCCAATCACATGGCAGCAACTCAATGCATTTAGGCATCTAGATGTGGTGAAGACGACTTGCTGAAGTTCAAACCGAGCATCAGAATGGGGAAGAAATGTATGTAAGTGACTTTGAATGTGTGAAGGTGTTGGTGCCAGACGGGCTGCTCCGAGTATTTCAAAAACTGCTGATCTACTGGGATTTTCACACACAACCATCTCTAGAGTTTACAGAGAATGGTCCGGAAAATAGAAAATATCCAGTGAGCGGCAGTTGTGAGGACGAAAATGCCTTGTTGATGTCAGAGGAGAATGGGCAGACTGGTTAGAGATGATAGAAAGGCAACCAAGATCTGCAGAATACCATCTCTGAACGCACAACACGTCGAACCCTGAAACAGATGGGCTCCAGCAGCAGAAGAGCACACCGGGTGCCGCTCCTGTCGGCTAAGAACAAGAAACAGAGGCTACAATTTGCACAGGATCACTATAATTGGACAATAGAAGATTGGCAAAACATTGCTTGGTCTAATGAGTCTTGATTTCTGCTGCGAAATTCAGATATAGGGTCAGAATTTGGTGTAAAGAACATGAAAGCATGGATTCATCCTGCCTTGTCTCAACGGTTCAGGTTGCTGGTTGTGTAATGGTGTGGGGGATATTTTCTTGGCACACTTTGGTACTAATGTCACTAACCAGCCTACCTGAGTATTGTTGCTGACCATGTCCATCCCTTTATGACTACAGTGTACCCATCTTCTGATGTACTTCCAGCAGGATAATGCACCATGTCACAAAGCTCAAATCATCTCAGACTGGTTTCTTGAACATGACAATGACTTCACTTTACTCAAATGGCCTCCACAGTCACCAGATCTCAATCCAATAGAGCACCTTTGGGATGTGGTGGAACGGGAGAGTTGCATCATGGATTTGCAGCCGACAAATCTGCAGCAACTGTGTGATGCTATCAAGTCAATATGGACTAAAATCTCTGAGGAATGTTTCCAACACCTTGTTGAATCTATGCAGCAAATGTATATATACATACATACACACATACACACACACACATATATATATATTAGTGGTGGGCCGTTATCGGCGTTAACGTGCTGCGTTAACGCGAGACTCTTATCGGCGATAAAAAAATATCGCCGTTAATCTATTCTCAAAGTTGGGTTGGGAGCTGGGTCTATACTACGCACTATGATGACTTTCACCCTGATATTTTAGCGCGGATGTATACCTAGCCGAATTGCACTGTAGGGGGCGAGAACGAGTCTTCGAACTAGAGGCTCGCAGTCCGTGATGGACAGATTGTTAACGGCTGGTCTATGTGGTAATACAATCGGACAGGACATCCAAACGCTCACCTATCATTCATCAACCTCAAATATGGCTTTTCATCTGAAAGATGTATGTAGTAGCAACTTTACATGGCCGCTCAATATGATGTTAACCTAGAGAAACGTGCGCTATTGAAGTGTTTGTGTGGAAGCGCGTTTGCTGCAGGACAGGCTCCGGTGCGATCACTTGCTCTTACATCTCCGTCATTCTTGGTCATACAGATAAAAGTAGCCTAATACATCTTTCGAATCTGTAAAGACTCTACGTTTATTTGTGTGCACTCAGAATAACAACGAAACGTTGCGCTTTTAAGCAAACAGGATGCGCTTTAAGTCTCATGTGAACTTGAGAATTCACTCCAGTGTCACCCTCTGCTTCGAACCTGTGTGTATGCCTAACGTTACTGTGAAATTACCACATCACACTGACGTGACGTGCTAACATGGATGCAGCTATGAAGCCGCCGGGTTTGCTTCAGGGAACATTTATTTTTAAGAAGCTTCCCAATGGAAACTGTAAACAGTTCATCACGACCTCTTATGTAGGCCTACAGTTCAAAATTCATGTTTAACTGAATAAACAGTTAGTAAACACAAGTACATCTTATTGAACATAGTTTATTTTCATCACCAATTATCATAGTAGAACTATGCTTTCTCAAGCAGTTTGTGATGCATTCTGGAAACAGGAGATGAGCCCCTGGTCTAATTCGCCACCTGGCTTGAGAAACCCGTTCTCAAAGACTTACTTTTAGCCATTATTTGGGTAGCACACATATCTGAATGCCTTCGGCAGAATTCAAATGAGCCATTTTAATCTAGATTAATCTAGATTAATTCCAAAATTAATCTAGATTAAAAAAATTAATCTATGCCCACCCCATATATATATATATATATTTATATATTCACTGAAACTCTGTGTTATTTTTCATTTTATATTAGGGCAATCTCTACCTTAAAGTAGTAATAGTACTACTACGTATTGTATTATGAGTCGATTTGTATGAAAAGTGACTGAAAATTGCAATGAAATAAAAGCCATAATGAGGAAAATGACTAAAATCTCTCAGCCGACCTTGGGAAAATACTTAGGGTCATTCAAATATGCATATAATTAATAATCCAATCCAGGACAAAAATTGAATATGAGGTAATTAGCATCGAGTCTGCCATTGAATAAAAGAAAACCAGCAGTGGCTTTACGAGTGGAATAATGATTAAAAAGTCACAAATCAAAGACTTCCACTTTAAAGGTGCTGAAGAGACATTTACTCGCCCTGAACCAAGTGTGGAGCCTGGAGGCAAATTAAATTGACGATGCATAGTTTAACTATTCGAATGTTAAAACTGACTTTGCAAATGGGAGGCACTTAAAGGGATGAGACGCACGGGAAGGTCAGAGAAAGAGAACTGAAGGTCATCAGCATTTTATTCGTGACCAGATGTTGAGAGTCTATAAAACATGTACATAAACCGGTGGAGTGTTTTCTCATCTCATTCATGTCAAAGAGTCACTTTTTGCTACAAACAATTGTGGACTATGTGCGGAGTAAGGAGTAAATGATTTATAGTATCACTTGTGAGTCAAAGAAATCATATTACAAGCATATATATTTGTACAACCTTTAACGGTCTCTGGAAAATATTTCCATCTCATTTTTACATTTACCCATCCAGCCTGAGAGTGCACTAAAATTGAAAACGCTCTGTATGTGACCTTGAGGGAAAAATACTTTGGGTCAATAAATTATGCATATAATAAAGTAATCCAAGGCCAATGCAGGGTTTCTTTTTTGTATGTAGTATATAAAATATACTGTATAGGTCAGTTGCCAAGTATGTCAATGGTTGGGTTATTTATTTAATTATTTAAAATAAATAAAACAACTTGTAATGCCATTGCTATTTCAAAGCAGTGTATATTGCAGTAAATTTCTTTGACAGAGAGAGAGAGATTATTTAAATAGTCGATTGGCATTTCAGCAGAAAACATTATTGGCATTAACATAGCCAAAATGATCTTAATAAAGATAATACATAAATAAGGATGCACAAGGGTTAATTCCTGCAATATTTTACCAACTTTACCAAGTTTTGAGTTCTGGCACATTTTATACCCGCAATAAAGAAGTTACAGCCATCAATTACACGCCAGCTCATATAAGCGCCTAAGGAGTATGTTCAGTGGAAAGCAGCACTCCTCATCATCACTCAGTTTGAGATGGATTTCCATCTCACCCGGCACTGAAACACCTTCCTCTTTGCTCCACACGGAGTGGCTTTAAGCAACATGTGGAGAAGGAAATGCAGCAGAGTGTGAAGTTTCATGGCTTATTAAAGACGCCTGCACCAAAAGAAATGAAGAACGCTTTTCTCAGCGAAACAGTGTAGGGAACTCTTATTGCATGCTGGGAAAGCACATTATAGGTAAGGACCGACTGCTTAAAAAACCTACACTGCATGGCAGATGGCATAGAGATGTCTAGCTATCATTTGCTGGTTATTATTTACTTTCCAAATCAATTTTCTTTGAAGTACAGTGCCACAAACCAAATATGCATGAAATAGGCTTCTAATCTGATAATGGATGTTTCAGATAATGAGTTTGGAAGATATACCCACAACCTATCGGAAGAAAGAGCCAGTCAATAGAGAAATGTATCTCCCATTAAGTATCTGCCCTTTGAGTTTCACTTACGCCCACAACAAACACACAAGTCACACCACGAAATGCAATTGCCAGGAAACAAACCTCTGGGATGGATCTGTCAATTTGCATTTATTTCTTCCTCGCCGGCTGATGCTCTCTGTGAGTCAGCTAAATATTTCCTCTCTTTATTGCTCATAATGTCGTGGTGCTTGGATTACTCATCGTTGACAAGATGGTATTCGGCTGGAGTTCCGTAGACCTCACCTCTGTTGATTTCCCCCGAGGCCACGGTTGAACTTTAATGACTCAACGGGAAGGAGCTCGAAGGGATTTTAAACCTTACCCATTCAGGAGGCTTTTAACGAGGCAGAGAGACAAACGTCAAGCTTGCGAGAATGATTTTGACCGGGCTAAGTAGTTCTTAATGAACTCTTTTGCCTGACGACTGAAAACTGAAAGAGAGAGCAAAAAAGGTTCATCGGCTAAGAAATAATGACGTCTTCCCCGAGCGAAACACTAGAAGTCAAACGAATATGCTAATTTGGTGCTCAAGTAACATTTCCTATTTGTATTCAATGTAAAAAAAAAAATTGTTTGGCATAATATTTTTGTGGAAACCATGTTTTTTTCAGGATTTCTTTTATATAAAGTTAAAAATAGGATGGTCAGACACTTTACCTACTTTATCCAGTGGCACTCTAAAAAATGTGGGGTTTTTTTTTAACCCAAATGCTGGGTTCAGCCCATTGGATCATTTTATTGTCAATCGTCAAGCTTGCGAGAATGCTTTTGACTGAGCTAAGTAGTTCTTAACAAACTCTTTTGCCTGGTGACTCCTTAAAATGAAAAATGAAAGAGAGACCAAAAAAGATCAATATGCTAAGAAATAATGATTTCCTCCCCAGGTGAGCTTGCCAGGATTCAGTTTTGAGTGGTTAGTTTGCTAAAGGATACACTGCCCCACACGTATTATGTAAGTAGTTGAGTTCTCTCGTGTCAGAGTGTTAAATAGAAATTAAATAACTTATCTATATTCACACTTGATGAGGCAATGGACTCCGATATTAAAGATCCATCTAATTATATAATCCAAGAAATCATCACTTCCATCATTGTCACTTTTTTGTCTTGTAAAAGCTGTACCCTTCCGCTGGAATACACTCAAGGTGAAAATGGTCACCATAATTTGATTGGCTTCCTTCACTTCTTGTGTCATCACTGCTGTCAATTCAATTCCACTTTGCTCCGCCGAACCCAGTTTCCCCAGAGCTGATGAGACCTGAATCTCAATATTGTTTCTGTCTCATGTATACTAATGGCTTTGCTATTAAGTGCATGTCCGTGTGCTACATTAAAGGCTTGCTTGGCTTCTGTGGATACTGAAGGCCAAGCAGAATACTGCTGCAGTGTCATCCAGATCAAATTAAGACATCGTAGAGTTTTACTTTAATGGGGCTGTTCTTGTTGTCAATTGCAGCTCTCCTTGATTCAATTATCTTGAACCATATGTAACAGTCCCATGCTGTGACTGTATTGGATAAAACATCACGACAAACTGTAAGCAATCAAGCCTCTGGGTTATTCAGACTAGAAGCTTTTAGTGATGTACTGAGCAGCACTGCTTCTAATGATCTGTAATGCATTATGTATCCTTTCATATAATAATGTTAATATTAACAATGATGCATTTGTCTACACAGTCATTTAATTATATATATATATATATATATACACATACATACAAAGGATAGGCATAGAGTGGGAAGATGAGTTTAGAGAGATACACTGTAAAAGTCTTTCTACTTCAAAATGTCATGTTTAATTCAGTGAGTTACTTTGTTCTTTAATAATTGTGAAATTTACTTGAAATATCAGAGTGAAAGATATTTCTACGCCATTTATTTCTTCAGTGTACTCTATACTGTTCAGAAATGTAGGAACTTATTATTTTTCATTTATGTATTTTGATTCTTTGATGAATAGAAAGTTATTTTATTTCTAATGCTTTGAAACAAGTTTCCTATGCTTACCAAGGCTGCATTTAATTAATTTAATAATAATAATGATAGTAATAATAATAATAAAACAGTTATTGTATTATTTTCTTTACAAGACAATCGTGTATTGTGCATCACACTTCTAAAAATGCACCATTTATTTATGTGTAGTCCTAAAGCTTTATTAATTATCAACACATTAGTGCACCAGAGGGAGGTCAGCTATTGTTTTCACCTCTCTTCACAGGTTTGTATCCATGGGCTGATTATTTTGCTAAACATGCAAATCCATTGTTATAGAAGGCTGTAAACATCACCGACGCAGAGCAAAGTACACCTGTTTATATTCATCACAGAGACATTTGACTTTCACACCCGTAAACCGATTCGTCGTGCTGCGTTACTGTTCCTTGGAAACGTTATTGGCAAGATGTTATACGAGCAGCGATCCGTACCTTCAGCTCGGTGCTTAATACCTCCTGCAAATCACATAATCCACACCACGCATTACAAAACACATCTGTCTTTCCTTTAGCCTTGTTCTTTTTCACTGCTGCATTTCCCTAATGCCTGTATCCGCTGTGACGGACTGTCCGTGTCTGGACCGCTTTATGGCTCCTCTGCTCGCCTTGGGGAGAGTCAGAGGGGGCGATCTTAACCACACCAGATGCTTAGCTGCCGGTTTGGGTGCGATCCATCTGTCCGAAAGCCCAGGCTTGTCTGAAAATATTAATGCGGGTGTTTCCGAAGGCCCGCTGCGCTTTTTTCTTGCATGCAAACGAGGAGGAGGGGGAAGATAAAGCTTGGAGTCTGCGATTTGTTCGGTACACATAATTGCTGTGGATG
Organism: Oxygymnocypris stewartii; assembly: GCA_003573665.1. Lineage (NCBI taxonomy): Eukaryota > Metazoa > Chordata > Actinopteri > Cypriniformes > Cyprinidae > Oxygymnocypris > Oxygymnocypris stewartii. Next base: position 35,643 of record QVTF01024537.1, on the reverse strand, counting down.
GTTGCAGATGCTCCTGCACTGTAAACATAAACGTATGTTGGCCTACACCAGATTGTTTACTTCCAGTGAGGACAACAGTGTTGACAGATATTAGCGTCTGGAGAGCACTGTGTGCTTTGATTCTCAATGGCTTCGCCAGAAGATAGTTTGCTTCACGGATGAGCGAGCAAGATTTCTAACAAAGTCTACGTTCTGAGCGATGTGAGAATGTCAATTTCACACCACCAAAGTTGCATCAAACTCTTCTGAAACCATTAAATCTCATAGCACAGGTATTTCAGATCAGGTAAAATACACCTTTAGTTTCTCTTGATCAAGTGTTTTTTGTGTAACATAGACTTGCATGACATAATATATTAAATTATATATTATTTAAATATATAGTCTCAAGTCTTTTGAATCATTGTTGACTATTTTTCTTAGGCCTATTTGAATTCATATTATTTTTATTTATTTTATTTCTAGTTTTATTTTTTTTTGTTATCCGTTTAATGCTTAAAGTAGTTTGATGCATACTTAATTTGATTAGATTATGCCGTAGGTGGCGACAAATTGAGAACCTTTTTAGAAGATACTAATCTTGAGTGATTGAATCATTGACTCAATAAAACACAGAATCAACCACAACTGAACAATGGATACGAATGCTCTCTCTAATGCTCTGTTTTTCAGTGTTTCCTACACAACTCCATGGTAAAATATGTGAATGAATGAATGAATGAATGATGCATTTAATTATGCATATGTCATATTTTACTCACGTTTGTAGTCTGAATTTAATGTGGTGAAATAAAAAAGGCTGTACCACCAAACAAAATGCCAATAAAAACATTATAATTTGCTCCCAGGATGCAGATTCTCTAACAAATGACTCTTATAAACAGATAATTTTTGGTAAGCAACAACATATTTCCTGTTATAATATGAAATTGAACTATAATACAGGCTACAGCATTCATTTAGGCCTACAGTAGAAATCATATTTCTTCCATTGGTAAACAAAAGTTATAATGTAACAGAAAATTCAAAAAGCCTTTTCAAAAATATGTTTTCTGTATTCATAAGTTTGAAATAGCTTTTGCATTTATTTTTTGTGGTCTTGGCCCCAACATTTGTAAAACTGTTACCCTGAATTCATATGAAATAGACTAAAAGTCAGGAGGAGAACAGTGGTGAAAAAGTGTTTAAGTACTTTTTAAGAAGTTGAGGACGAGAGAAAGAAATAGCCCCACGGGGATAAAATATCATTCTCCAAGATCCTGATTTCTGATGCAACAACTGAGCAATACAGAAGCTTTCATGTGAGCGGGGACGGCGAGTCAAGCATATGTTTTGGAGGAATTATATACAGGATTCAAATGTGTTTCATTTGCCAGTTTATTGATCTTTTAGGGAAGGCCAAACAATGGCTTGCACTGAAGGTTGCATGAAAAACCATAAAAGTATAGCAGAACTATAAATTAAAACAGCATGATATCAGCATGTTGGACAAGATATAATGTTTATGTTCTAAAATATGTGAATGATACATTTTAAAATGTAGTTCAGCAATTTGGAGTCACCATTTTTCACAAACATTGCTGTCCTTAAACGTTCCCTTGGCTGGAAAATACACCAATATACAGTATATATCGTTTAAAATTTTACTGGATAGTTTTTCATATTTTTCTTAAGATGCGCACTTATTGTTCAGATTCCACCTGAAAGAGTCTATAACAATCACAAAGGGAAGGGGGGGGGGGGGTTTATGGTCACAGTAACCTGTTTATGCTCTGCTTTAAAATGGGCACCGTTTGAACCTTGAGAGTTCACTTTGACGGAGATGTGCATTCACATTTGAAATTCAACGAGGACACACCGGCAGCCATGCAGGAAAATGCAAGAGGTTTTAGATCATATTTTACTGATGTAATGCAAATAGCAATTTTGACTCAGAAATTCCAGATTGTGCTTAATAATTTAGAGGCTTTAGCATGGAATTTGCCCATACTTAGGTGCTCCGGCTTGCCTTGAATTTGTGGGGAAAATTTCCCAGATAAAAAAAATATAGCAGCCTGTCCATATTTCTGCAAGTGTTTAGATGCACTTGTGACAGAAATGGAGAGATGGAGAGAGAGAGAGAGAGAGAGAGAAAGAGAGAGAGAGAAATGATTGGGAGGTAACAGTGATGGAGTAGTGTCTCGCTGACACACATAGACACACTCTGCTTTTTCTGCAAGAATGCTTGCAAATCTGTTTATTTCAATCTTCCCCCCCCCCCCTCGCTCTTTTAGAAATACCAGCAGTCAAATATATAGCCTCACCCCTGCGATCAATCTTTTTGACACTGTAGACAAGTAAAAGAAAGAAACCGTCCGTGATTGACATTAAAATATGTGGTTCCATGCTATACCGTTTGTATGAAATCTGAGAAAATTATTGAAGCGATATTTAAAAAAATACAATACAGACACAAATGAAACCAAAATTGTGATTTATGAATGTGAGTCAGACCTTCTTGAGTATTTGTGTTTCAAGATGAACAATATGTTGACTTGACCCTTTGCCTCTCGCTAATAGTTCTTGCAGTGTGCTGTGGAGTTCTAGGCTCTTCATCTGAATAGACAAGGACATTACATGCTGGAGACATTTTCAAATCAATCATGCTGTACACTTGTAAAAAATAAAGGATTTTCAAGGATTTTTTTTTGCATTTGTTTGCTTTAATTTTGCATTGTTCTTTCTATCTATCTATCTATCTATCTATCTATCTATCTATCTATCTATCTATCTATCTATCTATCTATCTATCTATCTATCTATCTATCTATCTATCTATATATGTGCCTATCTGTCTATCTGTCTATAATTCTATCTATTTAGAAAAAAGAAAAAATAATAATACTTGTTTTGTCTTTTTATGGACTCTTGAGTTGTAACAAGATTGTTTAAAAGTTAAATGAGACTTAATAGGATCTGCAGTTCAATATGTTGGTTTCTAGGATCTTTAAAGCAGCAGTAAATAGACGGCTTCAAAAAAGGTAGAAAATTAAAAGTTGAGGAACCTAAAGTGTCCATGCCTCTAAAATCTGGTTATAACTTTTATTTTTAACTTCATAATGATGTACAGATGCACCATGTTCCGCCTACACAAGTGAAATCACCTGTAACACATATTCATGGGCATTAAATGTCATTTGATTTCATAAAATGATCAAATGTGAGTCTAAAAATATACACGTAACAAGCACTTGTGTGTCACGTACAGCTTAAGACATGCTGATCTGACATATGACAAACTACAAATGAACAATTAATGTCTATAGTTTATTGGGTATAATACGTGTAAAGTTTCTTGTAGTTCAGCTGATATTTTAGCAGCACTGCTGTCTCTCGTTTTTTTTATCTAGTGATGAATTAGTGTGTGAATGAAGTGCGTGCACTAGTGTTTCACACCAACGTGAGTATATCACGCTTTAAACAAGACTTAGAACTTGCACACACTCACAGCCTTGTATGTAACTGTTAATTGAATTAATAAGAATGAAACACTTTAATTGTACTACTGAAAACAGACACCTATGACATGTATATTATGTGCAGTGATGGTAGGGGCCATACATAAACCTACACCTGTTTGATGTTCATCTGTTATTTCTTAAAATTTGTATTTAACATTGATTCAAAAAACATATCTTGCCTTGTTTGAACTGATACTCAAATGATTTGTTAGAAAAGTATTAGAGCATGTTTCCTGCATTACTTTTGACTTGCAAGCAATATTGGTTTTGTGTTTGTCAGCTATAGCTTACACTGGCATAAATAATTTATCTGAAATTAAATCTTAGTATGATCTTCTGCTGTTTTGATATCAAAGGTTTAAAGGATTTTTTTTGTCAGTGTAAAATCAGTCTATTGTTCTGCAGTGAACTCAAGCATGCAGCTGTGCAGCATTGTGGTTTTGTCATTTCACTCTTTTGTCGTTGTGCAGAATGACTTAAGTCCAATTTGTTCCAATCCTCTCCTGAAGCCTTTTCTGGTTTGTAGGTTTTCCAAGAAGAAGAAAAAGTCTAATGGATTTCTTTTCCACGCCAGCTCAAGATTGTTTATCGGAGGAGTGAAGGGCGCTCATGAAGACAGCATGTCAATTTTCAGATCAATTGTTAACACTTACCCTCCAGTCCTGGCATTGCATTTACATAGTAATGGCATTTGGACCTTCATCTGAAAACCTCAGGTTTTCTCACTTAACTAGGGATAGAAAGATAGGATGCGCTAAGCATTCCATAATCCCAAACCCTAAATGGGTCATCCTCAAAATATCATGGGTTTTTTCACTCTTTGAATCATTTTGTTTTTGCCTTCTAGAGACTAGAAGTGAAGTAGAGGTGAATTTTCAACAACTCTTTTTGCAAGTTACACAGAGTTGTAAAAAGTGATTGTGTTTATAACACTAAGCTTTTTTTCAACCGATTCACGAGTTCACCCTTACATCTAATCGGATAGCAAATAGTAAGCATATTTTGGCTTGCTGTCCTGGGGGAGGGCTCCGAGGCCCGGAATATGGCCCGAACCCAGAGAACTCCCCCATCCCTAATATGGGATAAAATAGATTAGGGGTGAGGAGTTGGGGTGGGGGAGGGATGCCGGAAAACTGTCACTGGACAGAGGTAGGCAGGCTGCATCTATATATATATATATATATATATATACACACACACACACACACGCATTGTGCTCGTTAGGATGGTTAGCTAAACGAGTTGCACCTGCGCCAAATTAGTTGATTATCTGATCGTGCTCCTCCCGAACCTTGTTAATAAAACATAATTTTGTTCAGAACTTCTGATTCATTCAGGATAGAAACAAGTGAATTTCTATATAAGTGAGCTATTGAATTATTCACTCAAGTGATTCATTCAAAAGCACTGATTTATTCGACAACACCTCTGTTATGTGTTGCTCGGAAATGTAGAGTATTGCTCTTGCTCATGTGTTATTGCTTACATCTAATATTCATAAGAACTAATACGGAAGGGGTTAGAGTCTATGTTAAATAATAAATTAAAAGTAATTATATAAATAATTTAAGAGCATTCGACAAGTCTTTGCTGTTGCCGGTGTTGGTTTTGAACATTGTGGAAAAGCACAGCCTGTTCAAATGTTTCACATCACATTGAAAAAGATATTGATTTACCTTGAATTATTTTTATTTAATTTTATTTTTTCAAAGACACACGTTGTTAGTTATTACTAAAAAAAATAGCATAATCTATTGGTTTTAGTCTGATCAATGCTGTGTTTTAAAATCCTATTGTAGTCATCCTGGACAATTATATATTTTGTGAGCATTTGTAATTAGTGTTTTTGAGATACTGACCTTGAGTTTTTAAAGTAGTAAAACAATTCAAAATGTAAGTCAGAAAGTCACCATATTTTAAGAATGTCCCACTTCAGCAGCAGTTTTAACGGAAAAAAATACAAATGAGCTGTAAGTGAACACAAAACCAGAGTCACAATATACTTTGACTTGAGCCGGTAGCCACATAGCAACATACTTTAAACACTCTATCAACAACATTACCCTAGCAACCACCCAACACACCCAACGTAAGTGTTTACTTGTTATCTTCATTCGAAGGCCACATGTGTAAAAGCGAGACTGAGATGCTTCACACTAGGGAAAAGACACTTCCCTGTTGTTTGGACTATTGTAAGAGTATTGTAAGACTATTGTAAGATATGATCATGACTGTGTGCTGGAGTGAAAAGCATGGCATGTGCTCACAATTGTACACAAACATGCCCAAGTACAAATGTAGAATGTCAAACAAAGAGACTCTTGGGCTCTTGGCTGCATGAAGGCAGTTCTTGAAAATTGTATACTGGTTTTTATGCTTCAGTCTTGTTATGATTCCCTCATTCAAGCTACCACATCGCTGAAAATGAACACATAAGGCTTCCATGCAGATTTGATTGGGCCATCTGTTTGGTCCTCCTAGTGCAAAACCCCAGAAACGTATCTAAGTGCTCATTCTGAGCTCAAATTAGACCCGGCGTCTGGGTTAGCACAGCCACAGCGAGGAGGAAGGAAAGCCAGTGACTGAAAAACTATTCATTACTAAAACAAGAAGAACAGTCTCTAAACCCTCAATCACAGATGGTTGAGGTGTCTGTCAGTCAAGTTTTCAAGCAGATCCAAGGACTGTCCCGAAGGACCTGGAGTCATCCGCCAAATCAGCCCGTAAAGCTGGCACCGTAGATGGTACCGCAAGCCTCATTTAGCCTCCTTCCATCAGCAGCACATGGCCATGGTCAAAACGACTGTCGCAAGCTGCCAGACCTCAGGTGATAAGCGGAATCTGCTGAGCTAATTCCCAGCACAGACGATGAGAAAGATATCTTGGACTGCGAAGGGGGGGTGTTGAATGAGTGAAAGATTGAAAAGATGGAGAGAGTAGTACAAGATGGGCAATGACTGGCTTATTATCTTAATGGAGGATTCCTTTTTGTAATAAGACCAAATAATACACTTTAAAATCAACATAATATGTTTGAATGAAACCTGATTTTCAATGAGAAAGATTTGATGGATCAGATTGGGTTTGAGAATTGGGGTCTTTTGCTCGTAAAAAGCAATTGTATTTCTTGATTAAAATGTTTGAGTTTTTAATATTGAAATAAATCTCCCTTAATGCATTTATTTAAATAAAATACAGTAATATTGTGAAGTACTATTACAATTTAAAATGACTGTTTTCTGTTGTAATATATTTTTAAATTGTATTTATTTCTGTGATGCAAAGCTGCATTTTCAGGATTATTACTCCAGTTTTTTGTGTGGCATTGGAAAAATATTTTATTTCGCTCAACATTTTGTTTATAATTTAGCTTTAGATATTTGTAGTTGCTCAAACATAGCAAAGGTAACACCAATGCCAACATCAAGGTTCGATTTCTGATAAAATATACCTTGACTGAAATGTAAGTTGCTTATTTTTCCTTTTAGGATAAGAGAACCTGCCAGATACATAGAGGATATCCTGTAAAATAATAATAATAATAATAAATAATTGAATTTAATTTGCAATGTTTGCGAGGAATCTGAAACATATTGACTTGTAACTTGAACATTTCCTTGTGAGGAAGCGGGTCCTTTCTATAGAAGTTGACATTTTGTGTTGTTTTTTCCAGCCAGATATAATGTGTTTGGTATACTCAGAGAGGACTGTCGAAGCCGTGTGAGGTGTCACCTTGGATCACCTTCAAATGAGATGACTGGCCTGATCGATCGCTTTCACGCTCTCTGACAAATCAATAGTTTTCTCTCTAGACTACTAAAGCACACAGTTCAGAGTAGCAGGAACGATTAAGTGTTGCCTTTTCTCTTTTTTTGTTTGTTTTGACTGCTTCTCGGGAAGAAATATTTGAGGTGGCAGGAAATTCTGATGCTCTCTGATAATGCCTTATGTTCCATCAAAAAGCGGGCGAGAGAAAGACATACGGCTTGAAAAGAAACAAATCACTTTCCTGATAAGGTACAACTCACTTCTTTTATTATTCCCCATATGCAGACAAGTCAGCTTGGCAGACGATGACAAAATAATTGGTTAAAAATACCTCTCTATTCAGACCCAGGCCTTGTGTCAACGACACTACAAGTATGAGTACAAGCTAAGCATCATTGGTGTTATGCACAAATGTACCTTTAAAAATTAATATGGATGAGTGAGACAATATTTCACCTGTTAAGTGCATGCGGCCAAGTAAAGTGCACTTAGACTTTATGAATTATAACTATTGATAATGCTTAACTGAAATTTGTATAAGAAAGCAACATGTTTTGTTTTCAAGCATCCAGAGCCAGAAACTGTTTCATCCACATACACCAAAATAATAATGTATACGCTTTCCATCTTCAAAGTTTGAGTTTTGTCCAATATATTTCTGTCCAATAAATTACATATGATGGGGATATGAAAATGTACTGCATATTAGGAATGACCCAGATATTTCCGAAGGACTGAGAACTTTGATTCCATCCATTTTCCGCGGCCTTCCACGCTGGAGAAGTGAAGGAAGAGGCCATAACGTTCCCGCTGTCGTCTATTTGTCGTGACATAAAATGCTACCATTAGATAGAACAGAGAGAGGTGACTGTAATGCACAACATACATCTTTGCTCATGTAAAAAACATGTTAAAGTAATAATCGTTGCACACGGCAGCGGATGTATTTTATTGCTTACAACAGAACTGTCCTCAAGAACATTACGTTCGCATAAAGTTGAAGTATGCTGATATTCTGTCCTTCAACCGTACATGAACTATGCAGGTAAAGATTTCACATGAGGCTTTGAGATTGTGATGGGGTGATTGAAAAAACTCCTCCTCAATCCCAAGGCATTCTCTGTGTGTCATTATACACATCACGCTAAACACTTTATACGTGCCGTGTCCAGATGCACGCAACAAAACATGGTGTCAAGTGCACATTTAGCAAAGCTTGCATCCTGAGCATACAGTGTGGCATTAACAATGAAAGACTTCAAGGCAGCATTGGCCGGAAAAAACGTGGAAAGAAAGCAAATATCATATGCAAATATACCTTTCTGAAAGAGCACATGTGGAAGTGTGTAAGCATTTCAAAGACGAAGAGCCTTTAGTGTCTCTTTTAACAAGACACCTTGATATCACTATGCAAAAGTTTTGTGTGGTTCTTCTGGTGAAACTTCACAAAAGGGTGTATTGAAGGCAGGGAAATTTATTTTTGAACAATACTAGCAATACTAGAGATGTCAGAATAATCAGAAAGTGGAAGTGAAAATAATGCAGTTTATTTTGCCAACGTTTCAGCGCACTGGCCTTCATCAAGCCTAAAGGCTGCAAATGCAAAACATACTTAATTACATTTAGTCATTTTGCAGACACTTTTATCCTAAGTGAATTACAATTTGGGCAATACATAAAATAGAAATAAAAAAACAAAACATTAAATACAAAGAAAGCTTATGATTAACCACTAGGAAAGTCTGATGGTTTAGCATCTATCAATCATAGTCCTATCAGACAGCACACTATTAATATTTTCAGTTCTACTTTCTGATTGTTATGAATTATTATTCTCTATTTCACAAGTGTTGCTGGTATTGTTTAAAACATACTATTTTATGATAAAAAAATATAATTTGCTCCTCAAAGTTTCTACACTTAAATGTATCTTTAAAGAAAGACGTATTGTATATTTACAAATTATTTAATTTTTATAGAAGTATTTATACAAATATTTTATAGACATGTCTGAGCTCCTTCAGTATACCTTACCAATTCTTAATAATAGAATTTTAAAAAGCATTTATCTATCTATTCATTCATTCATTTCTATAAAAGCATTAAAATTTTCTTCCACACAAACTAATAATTTGGACTCAAAAGTCTTGGAATGTTTGTAGATTGTTAATAAATGACTTTGACTGTATTTTTATCTGCACGTTCTGTGTTTTATGTTGTTAATAAATGGTTTGGTTTGGGGGTTAATAATGTCTAAAACAAATAAACTACTGGGGTTTCTAGAAATTGCCTAAAAACTAAAATAAAAATGTTGTTTTGTAATCTTACCTCAATATATTATGTCATATTGACAACGTTATTGTAAATGTAACTCTTTTACATGATGACGGATTTCTATGTAAATGCTACATTAAAATACAATTTGCATAACATTCTCCTCTAACCACTGAACATAAAACCGTCAGCGAGCAGATCGCAGGAAAATGTATAAACGAGACTGAATGAGTTAGCCACCTATTCACTAAAATGCAAAATAGTTATGAATTGCCATTAGAATACACTCCGACACATAATGAGAACAGCATTTCCGTGTCTATTCTCATGCTAAACGTATATTGACGTTCAGGGTTTCTCACTGAAAGGAAAAGTTCTTAGTGAACTTAGTGGATGCGTCACAATAAAGAAACTAAAAAGCGACAAACTTGCGAGTTTCAAAAACAAGTAAACATTTTGTGACATGTTATAAGGTGTAAGTTGTCACATGCCTGTAAAAAAAATAGAAAAATAATGCTACAGAAAAAAGTCAGGAGTTGCATACAAAACTATACAGAGATAAAATATGAATCTGTTTATAGTGCAACTTGCGTGACAAGGGTATTTTGAAGTGCCATAACTGAATCCCCTCAAATATTTGGAGTTGCAAACTGACAATTGTGAAGCTTAATATTAGCTGTGGAGGAACACAGATGTCATTTTTCCATCTCTTTACACAATCAGACTGTCATTCTGTGTGGGTTACAACCACAGGAGACTGGACATGACGCACAAATCAAAACAGAAAATTCACATCCTCATATTCACAAATAAACCTATTCACGTATCTGTCAGATTTCTATCCGAAGTCTGCTGTCAGCAGTTTCCGCATATTATAGAAATAAATTAGAATGAAGTGTGCTAAAGTTACTAGCGGCAAGGAAAACAACTCGATTGTATTTGCAGTAAGTCATTGTATTACTGTAGATAATTTGTTTAGTAATTATAGTTGTGATTTACAACAAGCAGATAAGCTCATAATCTCTGTAATGTATGACATTCATGTTGTAGATTCATGAAGTCTTTATTGCAGTGATATGTTCCTCTGTGTATCTCTGGCACTGGTGTCAATGTTCTCAGATCTAATTAACAAGCACCCAAAGATGAACAGGAAGTCATTAGCGGACTAAAGGTGACGATTCCTACTGATGCAAAGGTCTTATGTTGATCCCAGGGTGCAGAATCTAATAAAATAAGTTTTACAGTTGATTTAGATGAAAAATAATTGTATTTTTATAACAGAGCATTTGAGTTCACATACACACATCTTTGTGTTCATGTTCTCATGCATGATTTGAGATGTCCCCAAAGTATGTTGTGCTGGAAGCAAGTATATCCATCAGTCTGTAAAAAAAAAAGTTACACTGTCAATGTCATTCATGTATTTAGTTTTATATAAAATATTAATAATTCAATTACTGGTCTATTAATATTCATTTTATATCATAAGTTTTCATTTGACATCAACCTCTCTTTAACATACATCATTAAAAATGTTTTATTTCCAGGATTTTTTTTTTGGTCTTATGTTACCCAAAGCTGGATTGGAATATTATTACAATTTAAAATAACTGTTTTCTATTTGAATATATTTCTAAATGTTATTAATTCCTTTGTTGGCAATGCAGAATTTATTCCAGTCCTCAGTGCACATGATCCTTCAGAAATCATTCTTACATATCTTTATATTATCAATGTTGAAAACAATTGTGTTTCCTAATATTTATTTGAAAACATGGTTCATTGTTGTCTTTCTTTGATGAAAAAAGTCCATAGAACAGCATTTATTTGAAGAAGAAATATTTTATAACATTATAAATATCTTTACTCTCACTTTAGATCAATTTAATGCATCCTTGCTGAACCAAAATTGAAATTTCTACCTCTACAGTTTTATATATGTTCCATTTCCAAAAAACAAGAAACAAGCACCACTGATTTTATGTTTAGCATCTTTATGGTGTCAGGATTTATCTGGAATGAAAAGGTGCACCACTGATGTCCGATGTAAACTGTGCCCGGGAGAAAAACACTTATAGGCCACGACCTCAGTATGTCAACAACACATTCTGTAAGCACCTTCAGGACTTTCCTGACTAATCCGAGGCACATATCTGTGGAGATCATGGATTTACGTAATGATAGCTTTGCTTTGAGGGGTCATAATGGCTATTTTCTGGGAATCAGATGAACACTTTCAGGTTTAGACCCCTATATGAGCACTGTACGTGTCTGGGACTGTTCCACCTCCTCCAGGCCAAGCGCGCCGGCGCTCTTCGGTCTGCCCTTACTGAGAGGTAATTGTGTTTCTCCTCACTGAATCTGTGGGGGCTCGGTATACACCTGTTGTGAGGATTCAATGCCATTGATTTTTCACACTAGGCTGTAAAACCTGTCTGTCACTAACAGCGCAATCTTGATCTCCACGGGGAGGGAGGAGCACCGGTGTCATTCCTCTGACCTAAGAAACGCTTTCTGTGTTTCTCCATCTCAAACAACAGCTGGGTAGACCTACAAATCCAAACCTCTGTCCCTCCTACGAATCCATTTGCGGTGCCCTTAAAGACCTCTTTGGAGAGCGGGTTGCTGTGGATACGGTTAACTTAATTAACAAACCTTTGTGACAACAGCTATGCCACTGTAAGAATCCAGCTTTTGTTTTGTCAAACAAGCTCTATTTTAAAGGCTGATTGAACTACTAAATGTAGAAAAAGGTTGATATCGCATAACATTAAATCTAATTAATTTGAAGGTCATATAGTTAAAGTAGCTTAAAATATTAGAATGCAATAACTTACAATGACAAGTTATGTTTCACATCACTTTTACAACACAAAAGTTATGTTTCAAGTCAGGTGATTGGTGGAATATTTTTCCCTTTTCAGACAGATACACAACAGCCTTGTTATAGTAACTAAAACTAAAAATTCTAACAAATCTTTTATTGTTTTATATAAAATATACGTTAACTGAAATAAAAATCTACTTTTTTAGTTTAACTTGAAATAAAATAACAACAATAACTTGCACTAAAATAACTAAAACTGGAATAACAATTAGTTATAATATATATATATATATATATATATATGTTTTAAAGAAACAAAAGCAAAACAAAAAACCCTAAAACTTTAACTAAAATTCAAATGAAAATACAAAATATGAAAATAAAAGCTAATTCAAAATATTAATAAAACTATATTTTCTTAATGATACTAAAATAACACTGAAACTTGGTTTGGTGTAGAAAAGAACATGCATGACCTTTTCAATTCGATCACCAAACCATGGTTATTATATTTAAGTAAATCGAAAAGTAAAACAAAAAAACGTTACTTGAAATAAAACAAATGTATATAAAAAAGTCAGTTACTTCTAATTTCTCATTTCTCATTTTAATTTAGTTTAACTTGATAATAACTAATTCTAACGCTGAAATAAAAATGAATAAAAACTATATACATTTAAAATGAAAATGGAAAATATACAAATAAAAACTGATTCAAGATATGAATAAAAACACAATAGTATTTCAATACTAAAATAACACCACCAAATTGATTCAAAAGTTAAACAAATTATCAAATGTTCAACATTACATTTTACTCAAAAATGTAATACTCATTAAAGTTATGAAGCTGGTTGCCTCAGATTTTTGAGTTTTCTCAACTTCTGATATTTTTACAGTGCAGTATCATTGTTGTAAATAAAACAATTACAAAAGTATAAATGGCTGATGACAGCAGCAAAATAAGTTGTAAAACACGTGGCTGTGTGCATGCAGATGGAATTGACACAGCTCTCACAATAAATCTTCACGCAGAAAACACAGATCAGCATGTGTAGTGAGATGTTTGCAGTTCTATTGTTGGCTCTTGCCTGCTGCTGCTCACTCGCTGCTCTCTAACAGCTCTCTGAAACCTCTTCTGCAGGCTGTTTTTTCTTGCCAGTGAGTTTAATTGATTGTTGCCAATGTTACATATTCAAGAGGGAAGAGCTAGCCTGCGAGTTCACACTGTATCCTTCGGGCAGAAAAAAGTATGCTGGAAAGAGGGAAATCACAGCTGTTGTTGACCTCAGCTCTTCTGGTCCAAAGCCTATGAGCTGTCTTGCTTTCTAAAACAGCATCCTAACTGCAATAAAGCCTTGTAAGTGACTGATTCTGAATGTTTTATAGGCAGCATCTCTGTGAATCATTCCCACAGCACTTCTCACTCACAAGAGACTCAGCACATAATTGATAGTGTTTGGCTTTAGTATGCTGTTGAGCTAACAAGATAATAGTCTAACAAAGGACACTTAACTGTGTGAATGGATAACCTACAATAATAAATATAGTAAAATATTAATAAAACCACCATCTTTCAAAAACATGGGACTGGTAAGATATTTAATGTCATGCTCACCAAGGCTGCATGTATTTAACCAACAATACAGTTACATTTTTTTTATGTAATTTATTTCTGAAACAAAACTGTATTTTCAGCATCATTACTCCAGTCTTCAGTGTCACATGATCCTTCAGAAATCATTTTAATATGCTGGTTTGCTGCTCAATCATTTCTACTTATTTTTTTCTGGATTTTTTGATGAATAGAAGGTTCAAAAGAACAATTACTTAAAATATAAATATTTTGTAACTTTAGAAATGTGATTACTTGCACTTAATTACTTTAATACATGCTTGCAGAATTAAAGGTATTATTAGAAAATCCTCCAACCTGTGAATAACAGTGCAAATATTGTTTTCATACTTGTTTTTCTTTTAATCTTATTTTCTTTAGGATTCTTTGATGAATAGAAGGCTCAAAATAACTTTTTTTTTAAGAAAGCATGTTTGCTGAAGAAAAATATTTGGACATCTTTAAAACAAAATTGAATTTTCATATTTCTTAATATGACAATAATTACGTATAAATTACATCTCTCTAGCTTCGCATACTAATTTGGATGATGTTATAGCAATGCATTCTGGGATTAGCTGCCTTGAAAAGGAAGCATAAATATGTTGCCTACCTTCTAAGAAAACATTTTATCATTTGAAATATAAATGGTACACCACCTTTCAATGTAGGTTCGTTTTTTTAATGTCTTGAAATGTTGTCTAAGTAGTCAGCTCACTAGGTTTGGAGTATTTCTACTATTTCCCTGTTACTTTTGAAGGAGACAGAAGCTTCTTGCACTAATGGTCATTACACCGGGCTCTTCAGGACTCTTACTTTAAGTGCTTTGCTTCATCTGCTGCTTTTGTTCTCTCCTTCTCTTTTTCCATCACTCCATCTTTCTTTCTTTTTCTCACTGTGACTAGTAAGTGTGCATATATTTACATGATCATATGTTTATTCATATGGTGAAGGAAACCCAGCTCAGGGCATGACAGGAATCCCATAGTACATCTTCAGCTCTAGCTTACAGCAAAACATGTGATTTAAATAATAACTCTATGGGGTTTTCCTTTTTAAAGCAGAGCAATAAGGAAAGGAGCCCATAGCTTGAACTGTTTGAAGCAGAGCACTGAGTCCTGAATACAAAGATCTTTGTGGTAATTTTGTGCTTCAAGTGCATCTACTTGAGTTCAGTACGTTTTTTTTTCAGTAAGAATTTTTTTTATATATATATATATAATTAAATGCTTTTCTTTCTAGCTTTTTATTCATCAAAGAATCATGAAAGAAGTGTATCATGTTTACACAAAAAATAAAAAGCAGCAAATTATGCAGCAAATCAGCATATTATAATTAATTCTGAAGGATCATGTGACACTGAAGACTGGAGTAATGATGCTGTAAATTCAGCTTTGTATCACAGTAATAAATTATATTTTAAAATAGATTAAAATAGAAAACCGCTATTTTAAATTGTAAGAATATTTTAATATATTACTGTTTTTACTGTATTTTAATAAAATAAATGCAGCCTTTGTTAACATAAGAGAGTTCTTTCAAAAAACATGTTCAATGTGTACAGTGCCTAAACTTGTGAATAACAGTGGATGTATACGTTTATAAGTTTGACCTCACTGTAATATCTGTCCAGGCCAAAAGGATATTGGTTTGCTGACAGGCTGTGAGTAGATAAACTGCACAGAAGATCTGTATGTGTGAATACAAACTTTCCCCGGTCTGAAGCGGGTGATGAATCGTTCCAGATGACTGATGCCTTTGTGTACGGAAATCTTTTGATATTCGATGTCCCGCTCACAGCCATGCGCTGCGGTGTCAATGCCAGCCTAAAATATTAACATGGCAACAATTACTCTCCTGCAAATAACAAGAGAGTGACAAGGAGAGGAGAAGAGGGAGAGACAGAAATCTGGCAATAAGTCTTAGTCCACCCTTCACCGTTGCTTTGGACTTCAAGGCAGGTGAAAATGCCTTAAATTGTAGTTCGCATAGAGAGACAGCGTTGTGAAGCACTGGTGGAGATCAGAAATGAGAGGTGGAGACAGAGAGAGATATTACACACTGCATACGGTTTACAGCAAACAATAAATATAATAGTACAAAAGAATGCATTAAACATTTGAGATTTACTACCTATCAAAAGTTTGGGGTCGGTAACGTTTTAACTACTACTTTACTTTTTAAAGAAAATAATACTTCTATTACGCACGGACGCAATAAATCAATCAGAATTGACAGTAAAGACATTTATAATGCTAGATTTTTTTTTCAAATTAATACTGTTCTTTTGAACTTTATGTTTATCAAAATGTAACAAAATATATTAAAATAGAAAACTTATATTAAAAAAAAAAAATTCTTGGATCAAATAGTTGAGACTTCATTCAAAAATATCTTACCGACCCAAACTTTTGAGTAGTAGTATATGGTTCATGACCTCTTTGTTATTTTTTATTTATTATATTGATTTTTTTTATGATATTTGTGTATAATACACAATATACACAATAATACTCAATACACAAATTTGTGTATCATTTTTTGTTTTGTTTTTACTACTATACTAGGGATATGTCATATTATGGTAGTGAAATGGGTAGAAATGAAATGGGCAGATAATTGTTATTTCTGATGACTTAAAGCATAAAAACCTTACAGTACATAGGAAATAAAAATAAAATAAAACATGTAAAAAAAGAAAGAGAAATACACTATATCATATATTATAAAACATTTAGAGCATATATGTATATATTAATATAACAAAAGTTAAATGAAGGATTTCTGAAGGTGATGACGTGCATATCATGTGATATATATCTGACCAATCAGTGTCCAGTTTCCAAGCCTGGACCCTCCTGAGCTCATTCAGAGATTCAACAGAAGCACTCTGTCTGTGAAGAGCAGTGCAGGCATGTCAGGAGCCATATATATAATAGAGCTGCATAAAAATCAATGAACCTACTGTGTTTTTGAATCATTGTAATGTAACAGAGCCTGTCTGCACCCGCAGCAATTTGAGGGTCGACTGTGAATCTTTTTGTGTGGCAAATAAACGGCGCAGTGGCCCATAATTAAACAAGTGTCTTCTCAGTTTATACAGAGCGTGTGTGTATATTCCCCCCGATGCCATGCTCACCCTCCGCCAACACAAGAGCTGCTCAGATCTGTGAGTGTTGACAGCGCTGGTAGGCTGACGGCTTCATCCACGAGGAGTCTCTCTCTCTCTCTCTCTCTCTCTCTCTCTCTCTCTCAGCCGTTTTCTCTCAACTCCAACATTCAATTAGCAGATACTTTGCAGTCATTCTCCAGTCTGCGGTAACGCCAAGGTCAGCGTGTCATTTCATGCATGTTGCATTTGAGTTATAGAGTTATTAATCACCTCAACTGATTCCTGGTGGTAATACCACTATTTAAATGAACAAAAGGAGAAGGTGAAAGTGGGATGCAAAAAGAAAAATGGGTGTTCAAGGGAGAATGGATGGGTTTTCCCGTTCGCTAATGGAAAGCCTTCTTACACACATTTAAGCATGAACAATCATAGATCAAATTTAATCAGGCTGTTTGAACTGCAAGCCTCCTGACACCCAACGTGCGGAGTGAAGAACGGATTCATTTTCAGACTCTGAGCCTAAAAATGCCTATACAGTAAAATGTTAAAGTGATGTCTAGGAGCCTTGGCCTTGTGGTTCACACACATTGGGCTGTGCTGGTCATGTGGGCAACATGGGTTTGAATAAACACGGATGAATAAAGAACGAACAGCTTATGTCATTTCATTTTCCCTTTCTTATTTCCATTTCCTGTTATTTTTCTACTATCCACAGTTTAAAATTTAATTAAAACAAATTAACCTGGGCCCTACCAAGGATAAGAGCCTGGTAGTAAGTGGTTTGAAGAATGAATGAATAAGACATTTGATGAAATCATCCATAAAACAACAATAATATATAGAATAATATACATTGTGATTTAAATTTGATTCAAAGAAACAAATAAATGTTAAAAATGTATTCATGAAAAATTGAAGCATGTAAAGCATTTTAGAGTCCTCCATAAAACAACTGTATATATACTCAAAACTTGACATACACCTTTCAGAATCTGCAAAATGTTGATTATTTTACCAAAAATTAGAGGGATCATACGAACTGCATGTTATTGTTTATTTAGTACTGACCTGAATAAGATATCTCACATAAAAGATGTTTACATGTAGCCCACAAAAGAAAAGAATACTTGAATTTATAAAAATGACCCCGTTCAAAATTCACACAGGCTTAATTCTTAATACTCCAGCATTTTTTGTATATTTGAACCCTTTCCAACAATGACTGTATGATTTTGAGATTCATCTTTCCACACCGAGGACAACTGAGGGACTATTATGCAACTATTATAGAAAGGAAAGGAAAAAAACAGTTAGACTAACTGAGACTTGTCATAACACTTGCATGTTGTTGTTGCTCTTTTGTTGGTTTTGATTGCTTCTATTGTCCTCATGCATGATAAAAGCATCTGCTAAATGACTAAATGTAATATATATATATATATATATATATATATATATATATATATATATATATATATATATAAATAATATAGTAGTCAACATTTGAAGTGGTTCAAAAAATGTTTATCAAAGTTGTCCTAAGACAACTATATATGTATATATATATATATATATATATATATATATATATATATATATATATATATATATATATATATATATATATATATATAATAAATAAACATGTTGGAGTCCTCCATAAAACAACTATATATGTTGATGTTAAATTAAATTAAACAGAATGCACATTTGAAAGCCAGTATGATTGTAGTGTAGTTACGATATCTACCAGCAGAGGCAAACTATCCGAACCAACTAAACTCCTCACCTCACCTCACCTCACCTCAGACAGGCCTTCCTCCTTGAATTGACCAACCAAAGAAAATTATTTCATCGTCCATCTCAAGTATGAAAGGTCAGTTTGAACTTTTCTTGCTGCATCACAGGGCAACCAAAGCCTGGAGTTCAGTGGATGATATGTTTGAAATAGAATCATACAATTCTCAAGCT
The DNA here is from genome assembly GCA_003573665.1 of Oxygymnocypris stewartii. Lineage (NCBI taxonomy): Eukaryota > Metazoa > Chordata > Actinopteri > Cypriniformes > Cyprinidae > Oxygymnocypris > Oxygymnocypris stewartii. Next base: position 16,576 of record QVTF01024537.1, on the reverse strand, counting down.
CATTTCTGTTTACGCAAAACATCATTCATATCAGACTGTGGGACGGTGATACTTCAGCTTTTATAAATGTCATGAAACGGTTTGCTTTTAAAGTGTTCAAAGCGCTTTTAATGAAGTTTTGTGATAGGCTAATTGTTTACAACACGGCGTGTGACTGGATGGACTGAGATACTTGTAATGTGTTTCAGTGTGGCTTTGCAAGGCAGATGCGCTTGTAAACAGTTTGATTCAAACTGAAGTTCGCTGGCTCGTGTAACGTTAGCTAAGCTGTAATTTCATTTGTGTACGCACATTTGCACACTGGACATATTACAGAATTTACGACGTCACAGGCAGATAAAGACAGAACAGGTGTTTCAGTTTTGCAGTTAATTGATTTTTATGTAACAGGAGGTGTTTTGTTGGTAGTTTTGTTCACATTATTCTGCCCCGTCACAATTGTCTGTTCTCGTGGGGTACATAGATTGGCATCTGTGATTTCTTGAGCTAGGTTATTTTATTATGGCCACCAGCTGTAGCTAAGGGATGTAACAATGTATATTATATCACGATTTAAAATGCGACATGCATCGAATGACAATTTAAATAATCAGCTTGGATTAGTTTATCTGAACCTGATTTTATACTGATGTCTCTGGTCAAAGTTTGTTAGTTTTGGAACTCATTCCCACCATCATGAACATGATTTTAATAATGTATGGATATAGAAAGCACTGAGAGAGGCGTGTGAGAATTCAGAATCACGAGTCATTGTTTAGTTAGTTAACAGGGTGCTGTTAGATACTTGTGGTATGTGATATATGACTACTCCGTTTGGCTGCAAATGGCATATTTTTCCTCAGATGACAATTCAAAATAAGTCATAATCTAATTAAATAGGATTTTAATGCATAAAAAACAAACATAAAAAATAAAATATATCAAAACAATCACAAATATTTTATTACATTATAGTAGTATTTTTATTTTTTTTTAAATGGAAATGCGCTCACCCTCAGGCTGTCCAAGTTGTAAAGTTTGGATAAATTTAGCATACATGGGTGCCAAACAGCTGATAAAACAATCACAATAATCCATAAGTAATCCAAAACACTCCAGTTAATCAGTTAACATATTGTGAAGTGAAAGGCTGTGTGTTTTTAGTTAACAAATCCATCATTAAGGTGTTTTGACACTTGTGGCTAAAAATATTTAGGTCCATAATAACACTTTGTCCATTGAAAAAGTTTTCCTCTCGCATTAAAATACACCCACATAGTTGTTTGGAACAGTTTTGGATGGTTTTCGCCTATAAACGGTGATTGACGTGCATATTTCTCTCCTGATTCAGACGAGATGACGTTTTCATAGGATAAATAATTATTATGGATAGAGGACTTTTAAAGCAGTTTAAAGAGAACTTGATAGATTTGTTAATGGCTAACATGCATATTTTCACTTTTCAACATGTTAACTGTTAACCCATTCACTGCAGAGGGTCCACTTGTGAGCAAGTGATGTAATGCTAAAAATCTGTTCTGATGAAGAAACAAACTCATCTTGGATGACCTGAGGATGTTTTAGCAAATTTGTATTTTTGGGTGAACTATTCCATACTTTTACTGTTTGCTTGCACCAGTAATTTCTTGTGCTCCGGTGGTCTTGATTGACACTTCCTGCACGAGCATCATGTGCTTGGCAGTTGGTGCATGAATTATCATGCTAATCCAGAGCACAGGCTGTGCTTCTTTATGGTCATTACACCTTCATGAGCACAACTGCCAGCATTTGTACATGTCCATTATTACCATAATCCAGCATTTCTGTTGTGCCAATGTTCCATAATGGGTTTGAAACAGGCGTCGTCACTCCCCCTCGCTCTCTCTCCCAGGTTGCCCACACATTGCTATGATGGGCAGCGTTAGCCTTGAGAGGCTGGAGGGAAGCAAGCTAATGTAATGTAATTTAGACCTGCTTGTCAGTCCCGGCGACACCTACATCCATCAATGTCAAGCAACAACACGTCAATACTGGCCTCAAGGTTTGGCTGCATAACAAACCGCAAACTTTAACGTCTCACTTAGGTGTTTCCAGACATTTTGGGGGAGAGAGGAGAAGTGACTTAAAAGGAAGTGACAAGGTAACATTCCCTCTGAAAGCTTCTGGATGTGCGGGAGATCAGGGCTGTGTGGTTCAGTTTTAATGCAGATTGTGCAGCTAAAAGAAAATACTATAAGTATTTTATTATATGTCTGAGAATGTTAATTATATCAGTCTGGACTGGAATTGAAAACCGATTGATTAACCTAAAGATTATTAGAACGATTAATCGACTAATTGTCGATTATTTCACTGATTAATCAGTTGACTTGGATTATTCAGCTTTTGCTATTTGTTAAAATATTAAGTTATACATATTCTAACATAAATAAAGGTCACCTCAGCTTCAAAAAAGCATTATGTCATTACTATTATTATATCATTTTTATAATTAATTGGTAACACTTTACAATAAGGTTCATTAGTTAACATGAACTAATAATGACTATACTTCTACAGCATTTATTAATCTTAGTTCATGTTAATTTCAGCATTTACAAATGCATTATTCAAATTACAAGTTGTATTTTTTAACATTGGTAAATGCATTGTGAACTAACACGAAACTAACAATGAACAACTTTTATTAACCAACATTAACAAAGATTAATGCATAAATTGTTCATTCATGTTAATTAATACATTAACTAATGTTAACAAATGATACCTTATTGTAAAGTGTTACCAATTCCTTATATAAATAAATGTATTCGGCACACAAAACGAGATGACCGACAGAGACACTCTCACCATTTAATTTGCTACATGAAAAAGAAACTGAATAACACATCTTGCACATTCTGCCGAACATCTAATTGTGTAAGTCATTTAGATAAGAATCAAAATAAAGGTAATAATAAGTGATAATATGCTGTGGATAAACTAATGTCTTAAAATACCTTATAGGGTTATGATAACCAAAATAGTCCTGAGCTAGATCCTTTTTTGATCTCTGTGAACCAAACTGTCACTTTAATTATTTTTATTCCCCACTATAAAAATATTTGATCATTATCTAGCTCCACACCGGATGCATTTAAAAATGAAGTAAACTGCTGCGTTCACACTGCTGTCAGTTTTTGTTGTGTTTATTTCGTTACTGAGAGGAAAGTGCGCAATACATATTTACATATTCATCCATTAAGTTTGGATGCATTTTCTCTGAAGCGCTGTCTTCTTCTCTTGAATTGCATCCAGAAGGGCTGAATTACAGTCAAATAACGGTCAAACCACAGTATTGCTGGCTTTTACATTAGGTCATATGAGATCAAACGACTACTCAACAACAATAATATTTGTCGACAATATTTTATTGTTGACGTTGTCGATAATGTCGACTAATCGTTGCAGCCCTACGCCTCACCAGAATGAAGTTTACACTGCTGAGCTACTTGTGGTTTAAACATCTTATATGAAGGTTATATATCAAAGCATATGTGGACAGGAAATAAATAGTTAATGTTTAGATTTATATCTAAAGCATTTTATTGTATTTATGTCATTTGAAATATCATTTGCATTTATTTATATGCCTGATGTTTTTATCCAATGTGACTTTCTGTGAATTCAAAAAAATGTTGTACATGTGTTTCCTAGATATCTAATATCTTTGCATTGCCATTTTCTGTAGTTTATAAGACATTTCAATCACTAACAGACTTGAATATCCAATATCCTAGTAATTCAAACAATTACTTTACTGAAACGTAAAGGCTTATAGCTTGTTTGAGACTATAATCTAATGAGTGATGACTTATTAATATACATTTCTTCAAGAGAGGCAAGCGGGGCTAATATTTTGAATTGAGAAGATAGAAATGAAGGAGGTGGAAAAGGTTCCTGTGACTCCTTAGCAGATCTCTAAAGTGACATCTGTGACTAATGAGCTCATCAGACCATGAAAGTGTGGAAAAAACACATCAAAGGCCTCACCTGGCTTTCATCATGAGGGAAGCTTTCGCGATTAAGCAAACCAGTCAATTAAAGGAAATTACTGCTCGTTCTCGTTAAGTTCTCTCTGAAGTCTTATGATGGTTACCTTTCCTTATTTACACTAAAAAAACATAATAAATAAAAATGCACCAACCTGCATAAATAATCATGTAGTTCAAATAATGGAGCATGGTGCTAGCAAATCCAAGGTCATTGGTTTGATTCCCAAGGAATTCATAAAATGAAAAAAATGTATGCCGTTTGGATAAAACACATCTGCCAAATATGTAAATATAACTAAATTTGATTTGATTAAAGCTTAATTTTATTCCACTTTTCACAATAAATATTGTTTCAGAGCAGCTGTACAACTTGTAATGATTGCAATGTAAGGATGAATATTTCACAGTTTTGTACGTTGAGCCAAAGCTGGCATCATCTAAATTCTTCAGTGTGGCTTTGTCTGAACTCTTCGCAAAGGTTGGATGCAAACTGGAGCTCAATGAACTATACATTACTGAAATGAGTTTTATTGTGGTTTTCACAAAACACAAAACAACTCCGGCCCTGTTCACTTGAACGCGGGTATTTTCTAAACCGCAGGTTTTTCTATTCTGTTTGGCCGTTCATCCACAAGCAAACGCAGCACCAGGTAACTGAAACCAAACCTTTTTAAAAACTCCTGCCAGGGTGAAGATTTTAAAAGATTTTGGCTTGTGACGTCAGAGAATGCGCTGTTATCACCGCCTACTGGAAACTTTTTCAGGCTCCTGATTGGCCAACGTGGCTTTACGGTTGAGATTTTATCGCCACCTGTTGGTTTGACATGCTCTTGACAGTGCTCCACTGCATACGTTTGCGTTTTCATGTGGACAGAGATTTTTTTTTAAACGGTAGGAACAACTCAGTTTATAAAAATACCCATGTACATGTGGACATGGCTTCAAACTAGTAAAAATCCAATATTATATCAAAATATATATATATAAAAGACTGTTATTTTTACCCCAAAATTTAATTTATTTTGAATTAAGAATTTTGCTTTTACATTTAGGTTATACATTTGGCAGATGCTTTTATTCAATCTAATTAAATCGCGTTCAAGGTATACTCTAATAATTCATTGCTTTGCTGGGAATCGAACCCATGAAATTGATGACCTACTGTATGAGCTACTGGATTGGTTTAAGTATTATTTATCTTAAACCAGTTTTTATTAATTCACTTTCACGCCGTCATGTCGTTTTTGTAATTCGGGGTACACTGCTCCTTTAAAGCCTTCAAAAGTTCCTAATTGTGAAACATGAGGTTACTTGGGTCCCATCTCCGAGTGTTTCCATCCATCCTTCTTTCATCCTCATCTTGCCTGTCATTCTGCAACTTCCTGCTACCTTCTTTTTTCCTTCCACCTTGAACTTGTTCCATGGCCCACATGGCAGCGGGAAGCAGATTAATGCCCGCTCTTTGAAATCTCAGTCACATCGTAGCCGCTTTCCTGCCTTCTCCCAGTCGCTAACATAAATCACACGTTTCCCATCTGTCAGCGCTGACTAATGTCCACTGCCAGCTTTCCGACCGGATCCTTTACCGGACTGCAGCTCCAGTGCAGAGCTAAAGAGAGCAGGTGTTAGTAGGCATCTACAGGACAATTAACAGAGCAATGGAAAGTTACAGGGATGGTTCACTCAATCAACAAGTCACCCTCAAGCCATTACAAAACTCTACTGTATTTCATTTTTGTGTGTCATTTTTGATATCACTTTTTTGGTGGAGGGGGGGTGTAATGTTGAGGTTAGTGGCTTGCTTGCTTGATTTGTTTGTTTGTTTGTTTATTTATTTATTTATTATAATTATTATTAAATTGAACATCTTTTCGAAGCAAGTTTCCTGAATTTTATTTTTATAATTTCTACATTTCTGTAATTTAATTACACAAAGTATTGCATAATTACAAATATTATTGGTGTTTTCCTATGTGATACGATCAACATGTTTTTATGTTTATTTTTATTTGTTCATTTATTCTTTTTAAATTATTTCCCCCCCTAAATATACACCTCCAAGCAAGTATCTTGAATTACATTTATATTTATTTCATACAATTTAGTTACTCAAAATGATAAATAATTACAAACCTGATAGGTTTTTTTTGTGTGATATGATCAGTATTTGTTATTATTTATTTGTTTCATATTTTTGTGATTTATTTTCTTAGTTTAATACAACTGTATGTCTTTCTCTCTTTTTTCTTTCTTTTTTTTGTTGGCAATATAATGTTGAGATTATCTTACATGCAGAATATTATTTTAGTTATTTCTTATTTTTATTTGTTTGTTTATTAAGGTTTTTTCCCTTAATTTACACTTAATTTGACATGATAATATACAAGCAAATATTCTGAATTACATTTATTTTTCTTTACACAATATAGTTACTCAAAATATATAAATAATTTCAAATCTGATGGTGTTTTTCAGTGTGATACACTCTCAGAAATAAAGGTACAAAAGCTGTCACTGGGGCGGTACCTTTTCAAACATGTTTGTACCTAAAGGGTCCATTTTGGTTCCTTAAAGGTACATGTTAGTACTTAAAGTGTACATATTTGAACCTGATAGCTACAAAAGTGTTGCGTTTGTAAAGGTACCGCCCCAGTGACAGCTTATGTACCTTCATTTCTGAGTGTAGGATATTTTTATGTTTTATTTTATTTAAACCAATGGCAGTTAATATTTTTTGAAGATTGTCTGGGGCACATATGTCTGTCAGCCGTTTGAAGATGTGATGATAAAACCTTTTACCTTTCATTGTTTTTACACTGACAGCTTTTCAACCACAGAATGCACCTATTTTTCATGCCTTTCCCCAGTATGTTTTCTTTAAAGGAGGTATTTTCTTAAGACTTATAGACACTTTTTTTAATTCAACATCATTATTCTGTCCTGTTGCGTGTTGTGCAGTAGAGCTCTCCCGGCTTAGAATTACACACGAGTGCTGTGGATTCTTTCTAAAACTGTTGGTTTGGTTTTCTCCCTGAGCAGACATGTGGGCGACGGCCTACAAAACATATTCCAGGAACTCATGCTTACGTCATGCGTGAGAGTCAAATCAATGTACAGAAGGCTATTTATTCATATTGAAACGTGTCATTGGATAGGTCTCCGTTTCTAGCCATACTCACTATATTTGGACTTTTCAAGGAAATCATTCATGCTTGTGTGAGTGTAGTGATTACAGGCCACTTCCAAACTTAAGTCAGTATGAATGTGTATGGATTGGCAGGTATTGTTTATGGTTCATAAGACTAATACAAATGCAGCGATTCCAGTTGTTTGTGCATTGTAAATTGATTTACTTTCTTGACTGAAATGTGCATAGCAAATAAAGCTGCAAGTAGCAACTGTTGGTGATATATGTTATATATCAAACTGAAAAAGTGACTTATGCATGATAAAAGCATCATACACAATACATTGTAAAAACTGATTTTTCAAAGTTGCAAATAAAACCAAGACTATCGCTGTATGTTTTACAAGAACATACTTTTTCAGTCTTTCTACTTCAACTTTTCACAATGTTACATGTCTTACATTTCTTTGCAATTATTTGTGAAATTGTTTCTGGTCCAGTTTTTCTTCAGTGATTTGAGCCTGTTTCAATCTTTCTCACATAGGATGCATTTATATAATCCAATACGGTGTTGGATAGTTTAATTTGCACCTTGACTTGGTGGATGAAATGAGACTTGAGCAGCTGTGAATAGGTATGAAGGTGTGTTGAAATATTAAAACACTCCTCATATTGCTCACATGGCTTGCTTGACGATATGCAATGAAAATAAATTCCGCCTTTAACTCATTTCTTTAACAATTTGTGAAATTGGTACATAATTGTATATACTTTAGACTACAGACCGATTGGCTAAACAAAGTCTTAATTTGGTGCGTCATTAGAAAATATAAAACATTTCTTTATGATATCTTGTAGTGGCTAGAAACTTTCACCGATCTTGCAGTCTAGATCCTCTAAGACTGTGAGTTTACTGAAAGTTTACTTCTAGATCTTCGAAAAGTGGATTTTATTGACAGTCTAACATTTTAATTTCTAGATCTTCGAGAACTCTGTTTTTCAAATGTACACAGACCTTCTTTAAAGGCATTACGAACAAACTACATGTGGAATAAGCTCCATCCACTGGACAAGTGATTTTTACAATTTTACCTTTTTACTGTTAAATTGAAACATTTATGGCATAACTTATGGGTCCTTGGGGAAAATTCTGTTTCCTGTGAGAAGAGGAACTATGTTAAATTTACGAAACAAACAGCCTGACATTTTAAATATAATTTAGGGAAACTGCTAGTTGCTAGAAAACCATACACCCCAGCCATCCCATAATTACAAAAAAATGCAATTATCAACAGATGCCTCATGCATGCAAAGTCTGGTCCTTTTTCACTTAACACATAGACATGTATACTGTTCAAAGTGAGCAAGATAATAACAATACTAATAATAATAGGCCAGAGGATTCACAGGATTCCTAATGAGTAATTCTGCCAGATGTCTGTGCCAGGACTATAATGAGATGCAAATTGAGCTTGTCACAAATAATCAAGTGTATCAGATGATAATTTTAAAAAGAATTATTGAAAAGCAGGTGACGCGTGCTTTGTATATGCATTGCTGAATGTTTTTGAGATGTGATATGCATTTAAATGCCCTATTTTGATCTTTTTAAACCACTTCTTCACAAAACTAAAGGTTTTCTATTTGCATCGATGGTTCCAAGAAGAACCTTGAAAGGAATAGTTCACCTAACAATGACAATGTTTTCATCATTTACTCACCCTCATGTTGTTCCATGAGTTTCTTTATTACGTTGAAAAATAAAAGAAGATATTTTGAAGAATGTTTGTAATCAAACAGTTGATGGTCTCCATTGACTTTAATAGTATTTATTTCCCCACTATCGGTCCTAAGGAACCCAAAATCGTTCTTCCATCACATCAATACCAAAATCTTTTCTTAAAACCTTCATTTTTAAGAGTGAACGGTAGGTTTTGAAGCTTAACAGCGCTTGCTCTTCATGTTTTGCAGGCTGGAGAGAGGATCCCATTGATCAGCGGTTCGAGAAACTCTTACAGCTAAGCCTGAGATTTGTGAACGGGTCAAGGAGACCAGAGGTGAGTAGCTTATTCTACCTGTGTAAGGATGGATTGTGCTGTCGGACTAGGTCTTCAGAGGATGCCTCTTCATTTTTTTTGCCTGAGATGTCTGGCCATTCGTTTCCACCTTAGACAGTTGCAGGTTCTTTAAATCTAGGTTACAGCCATACCGCCCATGTGTCTGCTGGACCGCTGACGGATCGGGATTCTCCTGCTGCTTTTGTTGCTTTTCCATTGTTTTCCTTATGTACACTTTGTTTTATAGTTATTTTCATCACAACAGGGGTCTCGGTGTGACCCGCAGGAGTCTGAAAGCTAGTCTTGCTGTGTATTTTTTATAGTATTGTGTGTGTGTGTGTGTGTGTGTGTGTGTGTGTGTGCCACAAGGTGTGACTCCATCAGAGTTGGACAAACGGTATTGCGCACCTCCTTTTCATGCAAACAAACCCTCAGCGATCACTCAGCATGTGGCTGGCTGCTGAATTATTTATCTCGTCCTGCATCGATTTCATGAATTAGCAAAGAATCGCCAGGCCTTGAAGGTAGGAGTTGGAAGGAAAACGTGAGATTGAGAGCTGTCTGCGAAAACACATGCATGGTTACAAACTAAAATAATACTATTGAACAACTCTTTCATTTTCCTAAAACACATGATTGAATGTGGCACAGAGGGCGCGTATCGTTTCGTATCACTGGGGAATTTTTCATCAGTCTACAATATGAGGCACATTAAAGACCTTGCTCTCTGGATGTGTTATTGAAAGGAGAGGAAAATACTGCATAATGACGTCTATGAACTGAATGTGCACTAGAAGTACAATATGTCCGTCTGAGAACACATTTAGATTACTCGCTTTGCACAGGACTGAATTAGTCATGTTTTAAGCAGTAATGTGGTCATAAAAAAATATAACTCATCCAATATGAGGCACTAAAAGGGTATTATGGACAAGTTAATTCAATGTTAATTTGCCAGGAACTTTAATTAATTTGCCATTTTTTGTTATATTTGTATATTAGTATTCAGTACAGATGACAGTGTGATTTCTAGACAGTAGAATGGCTAATATAATGTAAATTATTAGTGATTTTTGAGTGAATGTTGATTTGATTTGATCTCAGCACTAAATTGTAGCATGTCACTCAGAATTCACAAAATATTTGAGAACAAAAAATGCATATTAGCCATTGAAGCTGACAGTTTTTCGTGCTTGTACGTGCTTGAACAATTGCTTCATTGCAGAATTACAATTATTTTAATGTTTTAGTGATTTGTTCTTTGGTTCTATTTAAAACAAGTAATTGGACTCACTTTTTGCTCCGCATGACTTATTTAAACCTAAAACTTTCATATGTCATAGGTAATTATGACTTGTATCATTTCTTTCATCAAGATTTAGGCCTATATATGTTTTTTTACGGTGTGCTGAACTAACATGACAGTCAAATCATTATACTTAATATTTATTTAAAACAGCCAAGGAAATGGAGATAATTGGCCACCGCTGTGCTTGTCCTTGTGAGCTTTATGATCTCTTCGGTCACCAGAACAGTCTTTGAAACCGTTTTAATTGTAATGCATTTTAACTCATTTAAGGCTCTCGCTCACATTTGCATAAAAAAATTGCGCAGATTGTGATTTAATAATCACTTGGATTATGCTTGTAATTCTGTCAGAGCACAGGCAGTTAATGTCACCAACTGCTTGAGTCTCAATAACCTACAAAAACACAAAAATGCCAGCCTGTACCTGCAGAAACATAACAGATTGTGGATTATCGCTTGCTGTCTTTGAACCACTTTTCAAAGGACAAAGCATTATAAAGTGTGGAGGAAGTGGACGGAGAAAGACATGTTACACATAAGAAGGTGACTAAAGCATTGATGTGAAATATGGCGGTCGTTTAGCAAAGACATGATGGCTTTTGAAAGGTCTGCTTCTCTGTATATCTCCGCACAGGCGTGAGGAGAAATCAACTTTATGAGATCTTAGCTTGGCATCAGCAGATGGTGGCATTATCCATTCATTTGCAGATGTGTTCTTTTATTTGTTTATTTATTTATTATCTGTCGAGCAAAGACAAAAGAACGTCAAGCTCGAGCTGTAGGGCAAGTGATACATAAACTATGACTGCGTATGCTTCATACATTTTTGCTTATGTAATCGAATAGCAATAACCGGACAGGGTTCATAGAGATCGGAAATGGTTGACCGTGTTAGAACATTACATGTGGGGACATTAGTCTTGTCCAGGTGTGAAGGTTAAAGGTCACTCACCGTCTCTGGGTGTCAGTGGCATTGACAGTAATAACAGGATCCATCTGTCTCTGATGCTGCGTAAAATGTGACCGGAGTAGAAAAAAACAAGACAGATTGTTTCATAACCGAGCAAACTGCTTTTCTGTCCATATAGCCAACTGCCATGCAAGGCATCATCCAAGCTGAAATAACCTCATAAGTGATGGATTTGGTGCGGTCTACATAGGCACCTTAAATGCACCCAAACTGACTCTGGATAAGTGTCTGGCAAATGCATAAGTGTAAATGTGCTTTGTCCGCCGATGTCAAGTCTCATGGGAACGTGGTTCTTAAAGTTAGAGATAGCTTTTTGCGAGGATCTTGGAATTGAAGTTGTTATCGTGTGTGTGTCATTAGGATGATATCCTCAGTGTTTTTTCTGATCAAAATCCTGTCAGCATCATTGGGCTGCTCTACGTCGAAATACATTTTTTGCAATTCACAAAATTGGTCTCATATGTCAAAATCATGGCAAAAAATTGTACAGTGTGCACCTGCTTTGATATGCAAAGGACGACCGCTAAGCAAGTTGCACTTACCGTGAGTCTGAGAATGTTCCTTTTAGAGAGTCAAGCGACGCTTCTGACCTGCCCTTGAGAAGCCAGCGTTTAACTCTCCCTTTCATACAGCGTTTATTTATTCTTTTATTTACCAAGGCTGTGTCAGCTCTGCTGACAAATGAGAGCGGGAGAGGACAAAAGTAAGGCGAGGGATGTCGGTTATATTTGCGTTAGGCAATTAGACTTACTGTCTCCCCCTTCAAGCCTGAGATAATTGCTCAAATAAATTCTGCCGGCAGCGACGCAAGCTTTTTTAATCTTCCTGTGAGCTCTTGGTCTAGCTTTCTTCTTGCTTGACAATTGAGTATTCCAGTATTCCTGATATTTTCTACTCTATATCTTTCTCCACGTCATTGCATTGTCATTTCTTTGTCAGAAGTTGAGTTGTAATGCTGCTGGCACAGGAACTAAATATGTGTGTCTGCAACATAATCATATTAATATCCTAATCAGAGTATTCATTTGTTAAATGTGTTTCTAGCAGACATTTTTGTTCATTTGCATTGACTCCGAGATATGCAATATTAACGTATGGCAGCATCTAAAACAGTCATTTTATGTATAAGAAAAGGTAGAAAAGCAATGTTAGGTTCATAGTACATATTCATTTATGGAATAAACCATGTGATAAATTATTCAGTACTATCATATTTATTTAGCACATTGTTTGATATAACATTCTGTTCTTTTATGTTATTGTCTTTAAACTGTATTCAATTCAACTATAATATTTTATAACAGTTATATTGTATATGATTTATAACACATCTTAGATGTTTTTAATATGTTGTGGTTTACCTGGAATATGTTCTTTTTGGGGGGAGGTTTAGTTTACATTATGCATTAAGGGTATAACTGTTTATAAATATTTTATTTAGAATTCCAAAACTCATAAATTAAAAAAATAAATAAAAATAAATGTAAGTACAGATTGTATTTACAATACATGTATATGTGTATATATATATATATATATATATATATATATATATATATATATATATATATATATATATATATATATGTACATACACACATAACATTTATAATTAATTTTGTATTATATTTATGTGATAAAATAAATCTGAAATAAATTATTGCATTAAGAAACTTATACATTAAGATAAAACACTATTGTATTTTTTGCCGTGGTGTCAAGAACCTTTTTCTTTTGTACATTTTGCAGATATGAAAGGTGGTATCGTGAGATCCCTATTTCCTAAAACCATTTAGGCCTACTATTATAATCACTTCCCCACTGCTACACACACACACACACACACACACACACCCACACACACACACACACACACAGGCTAGTTCAGTCGCATTAACACTGACTTGAACAGACAAGTGCTAACAAGACATGTATAGCTTTCTGTAACCCTCATGAACTACAGACCTGAGTGCAGTCAAGCAGAGATTGACCGCTGGGAATATAGAGACAGGTGTATCACACACACACACACACACCCATTCACTGGGGTCTCATTTTCCTTATTTACACTCTCCTACATCTGCCTCCACCGGCTGATTCGCTCCATATATAATCATGGCGTCCTGATGAAGTGTCAAGAGCGGTCTCTTTTCATCTAGAGAGAATGTTTCATTGTTTTTGTGCTTATTTGTCTGTCATCATGCTTCTATCAGTCAGTTAAACTCACCGTTAGCGGCTGATTGCAGCGTTTTCTTATCGGCTGATCGTTCCGAGTGTGTTGCTTTACTGCAGCCATGTTTTAACCTACAATTAACCCCATGATGTGTGGAGTGGGTGTAGTGTAGCATTCAAAACAATATGACTTATTACCTCTGACCCTTTATCCATATTTCTATAGTAATGTATTTTTATTTATGGCAACATAAATTCAGCATGTTACGCTGTAAGAAAAAAAGTTGTAAATAAAACAAGTATTGTTGAAGTATATTTCACAAGAAGAAGACAACTATTTCAGTGTTTCTACTTAAAACAAATCAAGTTCAATGTATTGGACATTTATTTTTAAGTAAATCCTATACAGGATCTAATATTTTTTCAGACAGGTATAAAATATCATTTTATTTTTGTGAACATTGTGCATTTAATGGGTATATCTGTTATTTTAATGAAGGATTTCAATTATAATTTCCATTAGGTTTTCGTTATATATAAACATCTTCTCTATTTGTATAATATTTTAGTTATTTTAAAAGTTACCGTTAGGTTGTAGTAAGAGGACGTATTACCTTTAGTTGGCATTAATTACAGTACGTCCCTAAATTCATAGTTACATGTTTTCTACAGACTGAAATATTTATTTACCATATATATATTTTTTTTTTTTTATAGATTAAAAGGTTAAATATGAATCCTTTGACAGGCACCACAACAACCCCAATACTTCACATTCGAGCAATATTTCGTCTTTTAAACAATTTGCTTATTGATTTCTTGATGGATTGGTGTGTTTTCAACTGTTCATAGTTGGCTTGTGTGATAACTTGACCTTTTTTTGCATCGTGAGCAGGTCAAGTGAGACAAGCCAATGACCTATGAAGCATTAAACTGTAATGACTGCGTAAGCATTAGTGCCACATCACATCCCACAATGCTATGCACACACCGATCGTAATACCTGGATCAATCACTAAGTGAAACGGTCCATCAGCGAACAGCGTCATAAGCAGTAAAGTCCCATTGGCAATCCAAAACACATTACAGGAATAAAAAGTGCGTTGTTCAGCTGTAGATGATGGGAACGTGGTGTGCGCTGGGCTCAGATGTGCTAGATGAATGTGTGTTAATAACACGAGTGTGCAGTCATAAAGCACATCAGAGGAGGTGTACTTCTGATCACATCTGCTGAAAACACCATACGTCTCGTGTTAGACTGCTGTGAATGTTTCTGTGTTACTCGCTCATGCTGGACAGATGTGATTGTGGTGGTCATGTTAGCGACATCTTTTCTTCTGAAGAGGTCATACCGTGATTGATTCATGCTAGAATAGATGTTGATGAACTCATGCACATAGATGTCTGAAAGGCACATCAGAAAATAACAGCCAGAAGGGCCAAACAAGATAAATTAATTAATTAAAAAATATTAAATAAATAAATAACCATGAATTAATGAATATCTATTAATTTAATTTATGATTTGTGGACATCAGGGAATAAAATAAAATGCTAAAAATATATACAGTATGTAATATTTACAGTATTATGCACATGGGTATAAATAATGTTGTTTGTTTATTTATTGAAATTAATTAATTTATATTAATAAATGTATTTATTTTATTTTTAGACCTAAGGGAATATAAAATAATGCAAAAAAGTACAATATGTTCTAAGCATATTGGTATAATTGTGTTTATAGTATCATAATATAGTAACATATAGATCCTAAATATTTGTATTGATATTTGTATTTTTATATTTATAATTTGATTTTTAATTTTCAATTTAAAGTTTTAGCAATTTTGCTGTATGTTTTGGTCATTTTAGTAATTTATATGTGTATCTATATACTGTAGTTTTTATTCATTTTTATATTAAGATATTTTAGTGCATCTATATATATATATATATATATATATTATATATATATATATATATTATGTGGTGGGCCGTTATCGGCGTTAACGTGCTGCGTTAACGCGAGACTCTTATCGGCGATAAAAAAAATATCGCCGTTAATCTATTCTCAAAGTTGGGTTGGGAGCTGGGTCTATACTACGCAAGCTATGATGACTTTCACCCTGATATTTTAGCGCGGATGTATACCTAGCCGAATTGCACTGTAGGGGGCGAGAACGAGTCTTCGAACTAGAGGCTCGCAGTCCGTGATGGACAGATTGTTAACGGCTGGTCTATGTGGTAATACAATCGGGCAGGACATCCAAACGCTCACCTATCATTCATCAACCTCAAATATGGCTTTTCATCTGAAAGATGTATGTAGTAGCAACTTTACATGGCCGCTCAATATGATGTTAACCTAGAGAAAGTGCGCTATTGAAGTGTTTGTGTGGAAGCGCGTTTGCTGCAGGACAGGCTCCGGTGCGCTCACTTGCTCTTAAAATCTCCGTCATTCTTGGTCATACAGATAAAAGTAGCCTAATACATCTTTCGAATCTGTAAAGACTCTACGTTTATTTGTGTGCACTCAGAATAACAACGAAACGTTGCGCTTTTAAGCAAACAGGATGCGCTTTAGGTCTCATGTGAACTTGAGCTAGAAACTCCGTCTTTGAAAATATATCTATAGAGAGTGAAATGTCTAAAAAATAAAATAGAAGACGTGTGTGTTAGCATGGATGATTTACATGAAATTTAATCTGTGCAACACTGTGCATAAGATGGCTTTCAGTTTAATATAATAACAACAAACGACATTTTGGGTTTTTATTCAACTAATAAGGTGGGCACGCTGTGATCTGTACTATATTTTTACTGTAATTGACAGTTATCGGCAAAAAACAAAAAACAAAACAACAACACGGGAGTGGGAGGGAATGGGAGTCATTCTTCCGGGAGTGGAACGGGATTTTCCTCCAGT
>QVTF01024536.1:40000-45914 GCA_003573665.1 Oxygymnocypris stewartii | reverse complement strand
AAAAGAAAGCTGTGTTTTTAGTTTTTCTCTAATAAGATCGCTCACAAACACGATCCCTGCACGATCTAATGTGCAGCGTCTTATTAACTCACTGTCATGCATTGTGTGCAACACTTTTCTTCTCCCTCTTCATGTTTCATCCATGTTCTCCGCTGCTAAAGAAACTCTTCAGCCTCTTAAAAGTCCTCGTCCGTACTCCTAACAATTTCGGACCTTAAGACCTCTTTTAAGGGTTAAGATGCTTTCTGAATTACTTTTTCTTTACTAGGATCTTTTCTTTAAATTTAAGAGGAAACACACATTTCTAGAATTGTGTTACTAGGAGCAACTCTTAGCACTACGATTTTTCATGAATACGGGCCCTGGTCAGTATATATTGATCTTGAAAAGATATTTGGCTGATTTAACAAGATTACAAATATATGCATCTTTCAGTGACATTTACTGCCTGCCCTCCCTTAAAGTATTTTGACTCAGGATTTCATAAATGAGAGATGATTTTAGAGATGGAAAGTTTAGTCACATGAGTTCATCAAATATATTCAGGAAGGACACCACACCCTAAAACAAGGAACTTTAAACGAATAAATGCTCCACACAGAGCAGTGTTCAAACACACGTCCTCACCGTGTATTTCACTCCTGTGGTCTCAGCGTACAGCAGTAATGCAGACATGATCCAGCCCGGACTGACTCCGTTACAGCCCAGCTTGGATGACCTGATGGACATACCGGGTGAGTTAATCAACTCTTTATTATACTGACATTGCTCAGCTTTATAACTCATACTATGCTGAGCGCCGCTCTGCGTTCTGGTCCTGGTGCCGCGGGTGCACTTGATTATGAAGAGGAGTGTTATGAGGCATACCTTTACACCTTCCTATTATAGTAGGAATGCTAAATGTAATTAAATTAAATACAGTCATTAATGTAATGGAACGATATAAAAAAGGTAAATAATTGTTCAATACTAATATGTTGATTTAATATTTATAAACAATGTTTTATCAGCAGTTTGAATGTTATTAAATATTAATTAAATTAAATATATCATTATAAGTATTAGATATTTTTTCATTAATTTTGCATTTATATATTGATCAATATTTTTTGAAAACAAAAAATTAATCTAGTTTGAATTTTAATAATAAATAGAATTGAAATAGAATTCAAATTAAATCTAGTCATGTATATAATTAATATTAAAAAAAGTTAAATATTTTTTTATATTTATGAAAAAAATTTATCTGTGGTTTGAATGTTAATAAAAATATAATGTAAATATCATTTAAATATGGTCATTATATACATTCTATTCACACACACCACACCACACCCCCCCCACACACACACACCACAACCCACCACACACCCCCCCCAACACACACCCCACAACACCCCCACACACCCCACCAACCACACCACCACACACACACACACACACACACCAACACAACACCACACCACACACACACACCACACACCACACACCACCCACCACACCCCCACCACCACACCACACACACACACACACACAACCCACACCCCACAAACACACACCACCACCACACACCACACACACCCACACACCACCCCACACAAACCACACCACACACACCACACCACACGCCACCACCCACGCACACCACCACCACACACCACCCCACACACACACCCCACACACACACACACACCACACACCACACACACACACACACACGTATATTCAGAAAAATGTTTTAGCTGGCTTTTTTAAGAATCTTAATAAATATAATTTAAATAAAAATGTATGTAAAATTAAGTATAGTCATTAGTATAAATATTCTTGTTTCAATATTTCAGTATTAATTGATTATATTAATTGATATTTGTGAACAATACTTTTTATCTGTAGTTTGACATTTTAAGAAATATTCTTTAAATTGAATATAGCAATTAAATAATTATTATTTGTTACATTTATTTTTCAATATTAATTTATTGATGGATATTTATTAACATACTGTATATATAATTAATTATTAAGAATTAATATTATTTGGAAATTCAAACAAACAAGCTTAAGAACGGTAAAAATAAATATGTGATGAATTTATGAATAGATAGTTGATGATAAGTATTGTATAGTTTTGAGGAGCTATAGAGAAGTTCATCTGTGCACGCTTTAGTGAAGCCGGCCCAACAATCTGTCTGTGCTGTCATTTTGGGGTGTCTAGAGGGCAATGAACGAGTTTAACCCATATCTGGGATTTCCTCTAAGGGCATTTCCTCATCTGTGCCAGGGCCGTTTAGAGGGTAAAGAGTGGAAGTAGGACAGGATGTGATCAGCCCTGAAGAGTGACTCATTTACTGCACCGTTCACTCATTCAGTTCCCTCCATTTGTGTACTGATTTATCTTCTGTCAGCAGTGGCGTGCACGGGGGGGGTCGGGGGGGCTCGAGCCCCTGCCCCTTTGAGGTCCGACACTAAAGTGCCCTTGCGGTCCGGTCTGTGAGATATTAACGATACTAATATGCAGAGTATGCTGTTTGCGTAGGGCACCAAGTCCCGGGAGGGCACCATAGCAGTTGCTAAAAAAAATAACCGTGACGCGTCATTCCCGTGCCCACACGCTCACGCCTCATGTTAGCGGCTGAATGCAGATGATCATAATTGATGGACAACTATGAAAAGACCCCCCCCCCCCCGGTCCACGATTGTGCCCTCCTAGCGCCATTTTGCCCCTGCCCCCCTGGAGGCCTGTGCACGCCACTGCCTGTCAGTGTCAAGAATACGCATTTACGTTCAAAACATGTATCAGAAGAAAATAAGAGTATCTGCATTCTGATTTCAGAACATCTTTTGCACACAGATGATTAAAGCGTCCTCCTGTTGCACACAATCTGAACAGCCTTCTGTCGTCTGATTTATATTTTAGACTGTTTCATCCACTCAGAGCTCTTTCAGTGTATTTGTACGCGTCCAGCTTCAGTGTCTTTCTGATGTCAAATCTTGACTGATTTTGATCAAGTAAGCGTCATAATATCTGTAGTCATATCTCCAGATGAACACTTGCTGGACTGAATCATCTCAGCTTAACTTAATTCTCCATTAATCATTTAAAAATCAGTGCGTCTCAAATCTGATCTTCAGGATCTTTTGAGGAGCGTTTGTTTCCAGAAGCTTTACTTTCACTGTTCCTCAGCGAGCCTCCAAAACATCTCATGTATTTCTTCATCTCTCAATCAGCATTGTGTTATATGTTTGGATCATTTCAATCTCATCTTACTAAGACATATTACCGGAGATATAGAGTGACCACTAATATTTTTTAGTGCTGTCAAACAATTAATCGTGATTAATCGCATCCAAAATAAGTGTTTGTTTACATAATATATGCATGTGTACTGTGTATATTTATTATCTATATACACACATATTTTGAAATATTTATGTATTTACATGTTTATATTATATATAAATATATTTGAAATATAAAAAAATTCTTAAATATATACATGCATGTGTGTTTATTTATATACATAATAAATAAACACAGTACACATGCATATATTATGTAAACAAATTTTTTTTTTGGAAGTGATTGATCACGAATAATCATTTGACAGCACTAATATTTCTATAATTTCTTGTAAGTATATGCTATAATGTTATAAAGATCTCATTGATTTACCTCATAAGTGTTGGAATTTCATCACTTTTTGTTCATATAATTATCAGCATCTGCACCAAATTGCATAATTTGCTCAGTTTGGGCTCTGAATAAAAGTGAGCTGTTGTTCCTCCATGTTCTCACTGTATCATGTGTGACCCTGGAGCAAGTCGCTGGGGTATATTTGTAGCAATAGCCAAAAATACATTGTATGGGTCAAAATTATAATTTTCTTTATGCCAAAAATCATTAGATATTAAGTAAAGATCATGCTCCATGAAGTTATTTGGTAAATTTCTTACCATAAATATATCAAAACTTAATTTTTGATTAGTAATATGCATTGCTAACAACTTAATTTTGATTTTTTTTTTGCACCCTCAGATTCCAGATTCTCAAATAGTTGTATCTCGGCCAAATATTGTGTTCCATACATCAATGGAAAGCTACGTATTCAGCTTTCAGATGATGTATAAATCTCAATTTCAAGAAATGTACACTTAAGACTGTTTTTTTGGTCCATATTATATGAGCCTTAAAAAGCCAGATCAATCAAATATGATGCTCAACTATAATAATCAAAAATATGATCAGGGCCTCGCTAATGGACTCGAGTGCACCAGCATATGACTGTCATGTTCCTGGCAGTGTTTACTGTGTTCAGCTGACAGACTCGGTCACGAGGCTCTGGACTCGATGCCAGCTTTCTCACGGATATCAACACATGAGCTTCCACACTTGATCTGTAAATGTTCTTCGCTTCATATATTCTGCTCAGTAGCATCACAGTGGTACATGTTCTTATGCTAATGCAAATTCACTCTACTGAAGCGTGCATGTGACTGTGGGAAACATTAAGGTCTGGTATTGCATGGCCACATGAAGCACGTATCATCTGAGGTGGAAAATACCTTTCCCAGAAGGCAGTCTGATTGGTTGCATGTGGGTTTGGCAGGTCTAGAGGAATAGTTTAGATACTGTCAGAGACTAAACCATGCTGCATGGGTGCTTGCTTGTAGTGGAGACGTTAGATTCATCGAGTCATGTTTGTATGGCAGCCATTAGAAGTCATTTTTAAGGATACGTCTGTCACTACTTGCTCTTTGCTTTCTAGACATATTCATGAGTTTCCGCGGGCCGCAGACGGAGCACGTGGGTTATTCAGACTGCAGTTTCTTTGAGAGCTCGTCGTTTCCTTCAGCCGTCACAGTCAGATGATACACTCAGGGTCTCTGCTGACACAGGTACGGCACTCATTCATGGTTTATAAAAATGTGTAATTGCAAAACTGCCTCTAGTGTCACCAAACAAAACTGTAAACATGACTGTTTTCTCAAACACTTCCCCGTCTGCCGTTGTTCATATTCCAGTTTCATTTTTAGCAAAATCACCCTACAAATTAGTCGATTTAATCTGAACATTAAATAATACATTATTGTTTTAATGTTTATTGTTATATTAAATTGTATTTATTATTTATATTCATATATACAATTTTACATATGTATTTTATTTCCACATTTTTAATTTAGAAATGCGTGCCATGTTTTTAGCCATGATAATTATTCTATTCTATTCTATTCTATTATTATTTGCATGGTTATTATAAGCATAATACACATTTCAACATTAAATATTTAAAATAATTGTATTATATTGATATTATATAATTACATTCTAATTATTTGCATGGTTATTATAAGCACAGCACACATTCCAACAGTAAAATGCATAAAATAAGATAAATAAAAATAATTATTATATAATGATTGTTTGCATAATTATAGGCATTGTGCAACTTCAACATAATATGTTTTCGAATAAATAAAATAAATAATATTATATTACATTAAAGTTAAAAGTATGGTTATAAGCATGGTTCATATTTCAACATCAAAATGTTTAAAATAAAATAAATATATCAAAATCTAACAAATGTCAAATTAA
Organism: Oxygymnocypris stewartii; assembly: GCA_003573665.1. Lineage (NCBI taxonomy): Eukaryota > Metazoa > Chordata > Actinopteri > Cypriniformes > Cyprinidae > Oxygymnocypris > Oxygymnocypris stewartii. Next base: position 40,315 of record QVTF01024536.1, on the reverse strand, counting down.
AGTAATTAAATTAATTGTTTAAATTGATTATAAATTAATAATCATTTGTTTTATTTCAAATGTGTGCCGTGTTTTGGACTGTTTACCTTTTTTTCCCAAAAAAACTCAAATAATTTCACTATTTAAATTTTTAGCCTCCTCTCTCAGCTGAAAGTTTATCCCAGCTGTCCTCATCTATAAACCTACCTGGACACAGTTATCCTCGCCAGACCATCGACCCCGACTTGACCTTCAACCCCAGTGGTGAAACCTCAGAGCCCAAGTTCAAAGGTCACTCAGAATACATCAGTGACTTCCATCACTCTCTGAACCTCT